>CM077247.1:19143086-19298086 GCA_039654775.1 Spinibarbus caldwelli | reverse complement strand
CAAATGTAATATATATATATGTCGTGGATGTTTATCCATCCTAAAACCTTTCAATGCACATCAATTCAAGTAATGTATTTAAAAAATTAAACAGATTTATTTATTTATTTATTTTTAATATATATATATATATATATATATATATATATATATATATATATATATATATATATATATATATATATATATATATATATATATATATATCTCTATCAAGGCTCATCAAGGCTGCATTTATTTGATCAAAAATAAAGAAAAAAAAAACTAATTTTGTGAAATATTATTGCAATTTAAAATATTTTAAGCATCATTAAATGTAAAAATCATTAGTCTTCAGTGTCACATGATTCTTCAGAAATCATTCTAATATGCTGATTTATAATCAATGTTGGAAACAGAAGTGCTGCTTAATATTTTTTTGGGGATCTGTGATACTTTGTTAAAAAGAAGAGTGTTTATTTAAAATAGAAAAAATTACTGACCCCAAACTTTTGAATAGTAGTGTATATTGTAGCACAAAATTTCTTTCTTTTTTTAAAAAAAAAAAAAGAGAAAAAAGAAAAAAGAAATTCATACTTTTCTTCAGCAAGGATGTGTTAAATGGATAAAAAGTGATAGTAAAGACTAACATTTTTATAAAATATTTCTGTTTTGAATGAATGCTGTTCTTTTTAACTCTTTTATTCATCAAGGAATCTAAGAAAAAAGTATCACAGGTTCCAAAACAATATTAAGCAGCACAACAGTTTAAACAATGATAATTTATCAGCATATTAGTATGATTTCTGAAGGATCATGTGACACTGAAGACTGGAGTAATGGCTAATGAAAATTCAGTGCTCCATCACATAAATAAATTATATTTTAAAGTATATTAAAATAGGAAATCAATATTAGATATTGCAATAATATTTCACAATATTACTGTTTTTTTTTCTGTATTTTTGATCAAACAGATACAACCTTGATGAGCATAAGAAACTCAAACATTAAAAAACTTTTGAACGGCAGTATGTATGGTTGTCACGCATTATACGAAATAAAAAAATCATCATATAGTATTAACATATGTACATATACAAATTTCACTATGGGGATTTTATGTATGTTATAAACTTACATAATGTACGTGAAAATTATACATCACCTTATAGGTAACACAGCAATATCGTAATATCAAATACCTTGATATAGGGCAATATATGTCACATATTAATTTCTGGACATTTTGCTAAACATCTCATCTCAGAAAAAAAAAAGTCAAACAGGTTTAGAATGACGTGAGGTTGAGGAAACAATGACAGGATTGTCATTTTTCTGGGTGAACTCTCCCTTTAAATCTAAAATCTTTATTTTTAATGGGCACTGAGGTGCATCAGATGTCATTGTAAAAACACATTTCAGATGGCTGATATCAGGTGCTCGGCAGCATGGGAAGGGCACAGCTGTGGTGCTTTCTCTGTCTGCCAGGGTTTCACATAAAGCGCATTATGCTGAAACAGTGGGAGAACTTTTGGCTACCTTCAGGACTGAAACCATCCTGTGCAACACTGGAAACTTGAATTTTTTGGCTAGAAGTGTTTAGAAAATGAAATCTCCGCCCCTCTGAAAGCCCATTACATGCATTATTCTATATATAAAATCCTATGACGTCTGAAGACAGAGCAGTCTGAGCTTATAAGTCTTGCGTAAAGCATGCCTGTAAAATAGAGTTAAAACACACAAACTGTATTATAAGAGCTCTTTGAAGAGGGTTGTTCATAAAACCCGATTAAACTTCACAAGCAGTTTTGGGATATTCATTATTACAACTAAATGTGTTTTAAAGCCAACATGAAACCAAAACTAACCCAGTTACTTTCTTAATGCACATTCCTGGTCTTTTTGTGAATGATTCATCAGTGCACATTATTGTGAAGTAATAAATGTTTGTTTTATTTCTTCATATTTTTTTACAATAAATAAATTAATATATTTATAATGTAAAATATTTAAATAAAAAATAAATTTATTGTAAATTATTGCATTAAAACGTTTCAAGTTCACATTTAATTTCTTATATATATGAATATATATATATATGAATCTACTTCAAATGCCTTTAATTATATATATATATATATATATATATATATATATATATATATATATATATAGTTTCCATTTAATTTCTTGTTTCACTTGGAAATATTACAGTACTAATTAAAAAGGGTTGCTAACACCATTTCATGTTGACTTTAAGGGCCCTATTTTAACGATCTAAATGCATGGTCTAAAGCGCATGGCGCAGGTGCACTCAGGGCATTTCCGAATCCACTTTTGCTAGTACAGGTGCATCTCAATAAATTAGAATGTCGTGGAAAAGTTCATTTATTTCAGTAATTCAACTCAAATTGTGAAACTTGTGTATTAAATAAATTCAGTGCACACAGACTGAAGTAGTTTAAGTCTTTGGTTCTTTTAATTCTGCAAAGGTTTCCTGAGCCTTCAAAATGGTCTCTCAGTTTGGTTCACTAGGCTACACAATCATGGGGAAGACTGCTGATCTGACAGTTGTCCAGAAGACAATCATTGACACCCTTCACAAGGAGGGTAATTTATTTATTAAATAAATTCAATGCACACAGACTGAAGTAGTTTAAGTCTTTGGTTCTTTTAATTGTGATGATTTTGGCTCACATTTAACAAAAACCCACCAATTCACTATCTCAACTAATTAGAATACTTCATAAGACCAATAAAAAAATAAATAAAAAAAAAACATTTTTAGTGAATTGTTGGCCTTCTGGAAAGTATGTTCTTTTACTGTATATGTACTCAATACTTGATAGGGGCTCCTTTTGCTTTAATTACTGCCTCAATTCGGCGTGGCATGGAGGTGATCAGTTTGTGGCACTGCTGAGGTGGTATGGAAGCCCAGGTTTCTTTGACAGTGGCCTTCAGCTCATCTGCATTTTTTGGTCTTTTGTTTCTCATTTTCCTCTTGACAATACTCCATAGATTCTCTATGGGGTTCAGGTCTGGTGAGTTTGCTGGCCAGTCAAGCACACCAACACCATGGTCATTTAACCAACTTTTGGTGCTTTTGGCAGTGTGGGCAGGTGCCAAATCCTGCTGGAAAATGAAATCAGCAACTTTAAAAAGCTGGTCAGCAGAAGGAAGCATGAAGTGCTCCAACATTTCTTGGCAAACGGGTGACAGTGACTTTGGTTTTCAAAAAACACAATGGACCAACACCAGCAGATGACATTGCACCCCAAATCATCACAGACTGTGGAAACTTAACACTGGACTTCAAGCAACTTTGGCTATGAGCTTCTCCACCCTTCCTCCAGACTCTAGGACCTTGGTTTCCAAATGAAATACAAAACTTGCTCTCATCTGAAAAGAGGACTTTGGACCACTGGGCAACAGTCCAGTTCTTCTTCTCCTTAGCCCAGGTAAGACGCACAAGAGGAATACGACAACTGTAGCCAAATTCCTTGACACGTCTGTGTGTGGTGGTTCTTGATGCCTTGACCCCAGCCTCAGTCCATTCCTTGTGAAGTTCACCCAAATTCTTGAATCGATTTTGCTTGACAATCCTCATAAGGCTGCAGCACTTTTTCCTTCCACTCAACTTTCTGTTAACATGCTTGGATACAGCACTCTGTGAACAGCCAGCTTCTTTGGCAATGAATGTTTGTGGCTTACCCTCCTTGTGAAGGGTGTCAGTGATTGTCTTCTGGACAACTGTCAGATCAGCAGTCTTCCCCATGATTGTGTAGCCTAGTGAACCAAACTGAGAGACCATTTTGAAGGCTCAGGAAACCTTTGCAGGTGTTTTGAGTTGATTAGCTGATTGGCATTTCACCATATTCTAATTTGTTGAGATAGTGAACTGGTGGGTTTTTGTTAAATGTGAACCAAAATCATCACAATTAAAAGAACCAAAGACTTAAACTACTTCAGTCTGTGTGCACTGAATTTATTTAATACACGAGTTTCACAATTTGAGTTGAATTACTGAAATAAATGAACTTTTCCACGACATTCTAATTTATTGAGATGCACCTGTATAACGACGGGAAAAATGGTCGGCGCTCCAGGCGCGTGGTCTAAAAGGGTTGTCCCTATTCTCTTAATGAGTAATGGGTGTGTTTTTGGGCATAAGGTGCAATAAACCAATCAGAGTCTCATCTCCCATTCCCTTTAAGAGTGAGTTGTGCTCGGGCCATGGCGGATTCGCTATTTAAACGGTGGAATTTTAAGGTGCACAGACTGAATGCTGAACGCGTCTCCAGAGAGCAAATGGATCTGCTCATGTGCGAGCAAATAGATTAATTCTGATAATTCTGATACACGCAATGACTATCCATTATGACATGTATGACATTTTTATATTTATGTAGCCTACACAATATTGTGTAGGCTACATAAATATAAAAATGTCATAAAATATAACTTACACTGAAATCCTTTAATTTTTAATATTTGGCAGGTTAGTATGCTGCTGCGCGTCCCTGTGTGTAATAAGCAAAGTGAATGTGCGTTGTGGACCCGCCCAGAGGTGCATTTTCTGCTAACGCGGTCTTTAAATAACAAAAAAATATTGCGCCATTGACTTTAGACTTTAGACCAGGTTTGAGTTGGTCTATGGCGCAGTCTATTTTCAGTTCCTCAAAATAGCAACATGCCAACAATGTGCCTGAACACACCTCTTTTTTAGACCAGCACACCCATGCGCACACAAATGGGCGCAAATGCATTTGCTATTTAAACAACGCGGTGCAGGACGGGAAAATGAGAACTGCGTCGGGCTGAAACTAGCAAAAACACTTGCGCCGCGCCTTGCGCCGGGTGTATGATAGGACCCTAAAACTGATCGCAGGGTAAAAAACATACATTTTGGCAAACAGCAAAACAAGACTTTGATGAGCAGGTTTTATGAAGACCGTCTATACAGATGCCTTGAACACATATTTTTATATCTGGGTCTGATTTTTGAAAACGAGAATATTCGAAACATCCTCTGGGGTGCTGAACGTGGGCAGCAACAGAGGAAGCATACAGAACATGAAGGGAGGGAACGAAAAAACGGACGGGAGGAAGGAGAGAAGAGAATTGAGGGCCAAACAGTAGGGGGGTGAGTGTGTAATAAAAGAGAAACGCAGGGGGGAGGGAGGGGGGCGGTTGAGTCAGACACTGATATTGCATTGCATGCTTGTTACAGGAAACAGAGATCAGAGTACACAAAGAGAGAGAGAAAACGGAGAGCGAGATGTACCCAGACCAACGGCTAATGTACTCTAGTGGTGCAGACAAGAAGACAGGAGAAGAGATGGGCAACACTCATTTTACCCCTCACTCGGCTCCCTACATATATGTTGTATGCAAATAAATTAGATTTTTTTTAATGCACTGCAAAAAGATAAGGTTCTTAATTAGTATATTTGTGCTGTTTTCCAGGAAAATAATAGCTCACAAAATATTTTTATATTTTTTTACATTTCTTTTAATAAAAAAAAAAATTATAGAATGAAAAATTATATTAAAAAAAACTTAAAACAAGATAAATGTACTTGAGAAACAAAATTGCATCAGATATACACTACCTATCAAAAGCTTTGAATAATTGAGATTTTTTAATGTTTTGGAGAGAATTCTCTGATATGCTCTGTAATTCTCTCTAATGCATCTATTATTACTACATATAAAAATGTCTATTTCAAATAAATGCTGCTTTTTTGAACTTTCTATTCCTCAACAAAAAATGTATATTATCATAACATTAATAAATATAAGAACCAATATTGACAACTGATAATAATTGAACAGCAAGTCAGCCTATTAGAATGATTTCTGAAGGATCACGTTACACTGAAGACTGGAGTAATGATGCTGAAAATTCAACTTTAAATCACAGGAATAAATTACATTTTAAAATATATTCAAAAAGTTACTTTAAATTATAATAATATTTCACAATATTACTGTTTTTACTGTATTTTTGAACAAATAAATACAGTCTTGGAGGGCATAGCAGACTTATATTGAGAATATACTGTAGTTTACCCCATTGACAAAATAATAATAATAATAATAATAATAATAATAATAATAAGGGATTTTATATATAATGGAGATGTGTGTGTGTGTGTGTGTGTGTGTGTGTATATATATATATACATACATATATATATATATATATATATATATACACACACACACACACCAAATTATTATTTTGACAATGAGGTAAACTACAATATATTCTCTGAATATTTTTAATAAATCCCAAAATAGTTTTTCTTAACCCCCCACCCCCAATAAGAATAGTTGTCCAGTGTAATTGTTGAAACAGTTGTTAATTCATTCAGGATATATTCTCTAAAAAGAGAACCCACCTTATTATCCTATGAACAATTTTCTCAAGTATTTTCTTTTAAATAAATTTTATGTTTGGATATTTTACTGGAAAACATGTCAAAAACACTGGTTAAGAGATTATTTTTTGCAGTGTGAAGAATTACAAACTATTCAAGACATCTTATTTCTCGAACAAGTTTAATCACATTAGCATAATGTGTAAAATTTAATAATTTATTACAGCAATAAGCCATTGAAGGCTGTGGTAAAATCACTGTAACGCCTGGCCTTGAGTGGCTTATCGCTTTTATAAAATGGTGTTTTGATAAAAGACATGAACTGCTACATTTCTAATAGTATCACAACTTGGTATATGATTATAGAATTCAACTGATATACGTTCACAGAATGGGAAATATGCGTTATATACGATAAATATTGATCTACCTGACTGATGTTTCATTGCTATATTCCTAAAAATGAGTGTCGCTTTGTCAGAGCTGAAAAAGTAAATTAAAAGCTGGGAATGTATTTGCTTGTTCAAATATAGGACAGAGAAAATAGAACGAGACGAGTCCTTATGTGAATATGCTTAATCTATGTCATCAAATTATGCCATGAACCTTAAAAACTAAAGAATCAAACAAATAATAACTTCATACCCATGATTTCAATTCCAAGGTGCTCTGCCAATGCAGAAAGTTGACAATGTAAAAAAAAAGAACAAAACAAGAAAACAGGTTTCAGGTAAAAATGTCCACTTGTTCAGATAGAGGCGGTTCACTAGAATGCGATCAGTGGTGTTGTTTGGTTGGTTTTGTTTGAGACACTGAGGTGAGTGACTGTACGTTCCAGTAACAGACAGACAATGCAGACACACACTGGCCAACTCCATATTCCCCATAAAACAGAAACCAAACCAACGGAAATACCAGTAAACAAACAAACAACGCCTTTCTTGTTCATCGCATGTAAGCAAGCGTACAAATGCATGCAGACATAGACAGCCACACTTACTGCCATATTTACTAGACCTCATTTCTGGTTTAAGGTTAAGAAAACAAACACAAGGAAACAAACAAATCCATTAAACAGAAAAGCACAAGGTACAACACAAAAAGACTCACAGTACAGATGAATGTAGACACACATCTAATGATTCATATGCAAAACGACAATCAGATGGCTTTGGTTTAGTCACAGTATTACATTTTCATGTATGTTTTTAAACTTCCACTGCAAATGTGCAGATGTATAAACACATCTTGAGCTACGGCATGCATGATACTGGCAATACTGAGGGCTCCTCTAGCCAACTACCACTGTTTGGAAAGCAGTGGTTCTAGAGGTCAAAGGTTAGAGGTTAAGAGTCATGCATCATGCCTCAGGCTCAGAACGCTGTTAGAGATCATACACAACAACAGCATCAATATTACTTAACAACTAGAACTTTATAGATGGGTTCCAGGTTCAATGCAAGTTAAGATTTACCAACAGCAACTGTGGAAATGTTCTCATCATACAGTTAAAATGAGCTGAAATTACGCTTACAGTAATGCACTTATAATGCTATTACGAAGGATTTGAAAGCAGAAATATGTATGACATAGGCCTATTTCTTATGTCTGCAGAACCAATGAACAGATTACATATAAAACATACATTTTTGTATGCAGAATAATCATACATTTCTGTTTTGTCTGCAGAACAATCCACGCCAAGATACACAGCAGCAAGAAAATCTACTAAACTATATAAAAAATACTGACTATATTGTACATCTTCCACAAACATAGTATGATGTAAAATGTAATTTTCCTGCTGCTATGTATCTTGGACTTCATTGTTCTG
The DNA here is from genome assembly GCA_039654775.1 of Spinibarbus caldwelli. NCBI lineage: Eukaryota > Metazoa > Chordata > Actinopteri > Cypriniformes > Cyprinidae > Spinibarbus > Spinibarbus caldwelli. The sequence continues at coordinate 19,289,887 of CM077247.1, read as the reverse complement.
CAGACAAAACAATAAAAATATAGTAATAAAAAAACCCCAGTAAAAAATGTGGAAAAAAAGACAATTTTTTTATTTCTCTATGTAAACAGGCCCTTTCTGTTATTGTTGTGTATTATTTGAAATTTACCAGGTTTTACATGATCATGACAGCAGATGACATTCAGTACGGTTTAAAAGTTTGGGGTCAGTACAATTTTTCAAAAATAAATTAATACTTTTATTCAGCAAGGTCACATTAAATTGATCAAGAGTGACAGTAAATATATCGGTAATGTTACAAAAAAATCCACAAATTTCTACTTAATAAACCAATATAAAAACTCTGAATGGACAAACAGAGGCAGACATGTACATGCACACACACATCATAGCCAACATGCAGCGTCAGAGCAGACAGACAGACAAACAGACAGGAAGAAGAAATGGACATACTGTAGAAACCGGCCATAACGGAGGTTTGACAGCGTTCACCGGTATAGTCATTTGGACACCTGATGGAGGGAAACAAACCCGCAGAGGGAGAAGGAAGGAACGAGAGGGAAGGGGTAGAGGAGAGAGAGACATGAGGAGGAAGAGAGAGAGAGAGAGAGACGAGAGCAGAGAAACATGCAGTTAGAACAACAGAGAACAACCCCAGCGAGCAGTTCCACCTGATGATGTCTTCGCTGGCCATGCTGGACGAGTTTGAACCTGAGGAAAGAGGGTCCATGTCATTTCATGCCAAAAATACAGGCGTTGTGGAAAGCCCGATTCATTTTAATGATGTAGAACTGATTCATTCAGGCAGTTCAACTGGATGGCAATTCCTCAAGAGGGCGCTTACCCGCCTCAAAAACGGAGTCCTCCATTGGGCCACAATCAAATATTAAGACTATGTCAAACGATTAATCACGATTAATCACATCCAATATAAAAGCTTTTGTTTACATAATATATGTGTGTGTACTGTGTATATTTATTATGTATAAATACACACACATGCATGTATATATTTCAGAAAAATATGCTGTTTATATATTAAATATATTTATATATAATATAAATTATATGAATATAAATATATACATGTAAATACATGTAAATATTTTCAAAATATATATATGTATGTGTGTGTATTTAAATATACATAAATATACACAGTACACACACATATATTATTTAAACAAAAACTTTTATTTTGGATGTGATTAATCGTGATTAATCGTTTGACAGCACTAATTAAGACCTTTTTTGTCTTACTGGAGACATTTATACACTGATAAAAATGATTCTGTAGTGAAGTAAAGACTACAGAAAAACAAATGTAAATGTAATATTTACTTCATTACTTTATGAATGTTAAATTCAATTGCAAGTAGATTTTACTCGACAATAACAGGTAAATTGTACAGAGCAGTAAAATTCAAATAAATAAAATGTGTTAGTGCAAATCGTTATGATGATTTTATCAAGTAAATGCTACAAGTTTCTTTTTCAGTGTGCACACAAAATATGCTTGTTTAAATCTGAGTAAAAATTATTTATTATATATTATATTTCATTTAAAAATATTTAAAGCTATATATAAAAATATTATTATTAAGATTATTAATAAATAAAGCTAATAAAATAAGACTATAATTTCAGTATTTCTACAAAATTTCATGTTTAATTCAAATGTTACTATTGTTGCTATTTCTATGTAATAATTTGTAAAATTTATTAGCAAGTTTTGAGTGAATGTTTTATTTTTTATTTTTTCAGTGTATGAATTCTGAAATCTTTTAAAAACTATTAAATCATCATTTATTGTCATCTCAAATAATTGGTCAAACCAGTCCATTCCTTTTAAGTAATGCCTGGCTGATAATGATAGTTTAATATGCATTGAATTGATGTCTTCTCAACAATATGATGATATGATAATAATATGTGATATGCACAATCATATTTTTTATATTTCTCGTACTCAATAGGTGTGTTTGACTTCAGATTTAACCTTTCTGTGAAACTTGCCGCTTACAGTCAGAGGAGTTGAAAAAGAAGACATGGAGTCACACTTTCTGCTTCTCTTGCGTTTGCATATTTTTTCACAGATGAAGTGGATTAGCTGCAATTTTGTCAAATACACAAATGTTTTACACATTTTCATGTAGCAACAGTTAAGGCATGTTCCCACCAAAGACAATAACTATAATGATGACAATAAAGACATATTTTTAAAAATCATTCTGAATGTAAAATAATAGTTCCCACCACAACTTTAACGATAACAGCACAGAGGAACAATATTATTGGAATCACTTTTAAAGCCATTTTTTTCCAGCTGATGAATGATAAAAACAATGCCAGCCAATCAAGATCTCCAGCATTTAAAGTGTCAGAAAACAAAACTGCAGCATGTTCTTATAATAAACAGACTATTATTGTGTGTTGGTGTTCATGCTAATATAGTTATCATTAAAGTTTTCTTCATAGTTATTGTTCTTGGTCACCATAAGCCTATTCTATTTAAATACAGTGGGGTTTATATTTTTTTATCAGTTTTTTTTTTATATAAACATGAAGGTTGTGTGCAGCGCTATGGCATTTTTAAGCATGCCATAGGTGTCCAAATACTCTATGGGGCCACTGTAGATCAAACATAATCAAACCTAATCTGAAGCTTTACATCTTTACTTCCTAATAAAATGCCAATTAGTTCCACTTCTGTGATCATCTGTAAGACCTCACGTTGATGAGGAGAACGTCCTAGGACAAACAGGAGCAAAATAAAGTCCCTAAAAGCTTCATAATGGTGCCAAAAGCTTCGTCTAGTCACAGGTTTTCATTATTTATATACTGAGGGTATTTTAGAGTTCAGTTCAGTTCAGTTCTACTGGGGAATTCACCGTTCAGTCTGTCTGCAGAATTTACTGCAGAGGTCATTGGGACAGGCTGCATTTCATTTGCCTCAGGAGCTACAGTAACACACACACACACACACACACACACACACACACACACACACACACACACACACACACACATTGAGATGACATGTTAAAGTAATGTCTCTGAAATGGAGCTGGGAGGTATGACATATATACTGTATAATGGTAAAAATGTGCCAGATGGTAGAGATTTTGCAAAACATTTACTGTGGTCGATATATATTTGTGCTAAATTTGTTAATGAAAACATTGCTTGTTTAAAACCTTTTAAAACTTTTTGAGTTCACTGGTTATCCAAAGAAAGGTAAAAGCATTTATAATTCTGCCCAAATTTCACTTTCACTTACTAATAAAAAAATTCAACTTTATAAAATTTCAAATAATACCAGGCTGTATATTAACAGTAGTAGACAATTTCTAAATAAAAAAGAGACTTTAAATATATAACAGCTTTATAAATCAATTACATTAAATATAGACGAAGTAATTTCTTTTTTTACATTTTTTTGTTTGTTTTCTATATCATTAATGCCACCCAGATTTTTTCCTTTCTGTTTTATATATATATATATATATATATATATATATATATACATATACATACATACATACATACATACACCTTTTTATGATGTTTAGTGTTTATATTTTATGCATATATAATAAAAAATATTCAATATATTTAACTGAAATATAAAAAATATAAAATCTACAATTATATAAAATCATGCAATATATATATATATATATATATATATATATATATATATACACATAATCAAATGAGATGAAGTATGATTCATTAGTAAAGTATTTACTGAATTTCCACCAAGTTATACTGTTACCATGATATAAAACATCTTATACTGTGCTAAAGGATTCTGGTCATACCGCCCACCTGTACTGTGAAGTAAAGCTTCAGTGCTGTTGAAGATAAACTCTCAGGCATATAAGTGAATCACTGTGTCAAGAAAGCCAAGTGCAACACACACTATTTTCAAATCAGTCCATGCTTCCCTGAGGGCTATTAACCCTTATAGCCGCTTCAGACGCTCTGTTCTGTAAATTAAAGAGATTGACTCGACAAGTCACAGTTAAAGGATGACATCTCCCCAAAGGGTTTGAGCTTTAAACAGCTTTAATGGGTTTGTTTCTCTTCCTTTAAAAAATTGGTGCATACACCATAAATCTGCGCTGCCCTGTCCAAAATGGCTGATAAGAACAGAGCATTGTGTCCGTGGTATCACAGGGGAGCAGTAAGTCAGCATACTATTGATAACACGGCTGTATACATCGACAGAGCTGACAGATGACACAGCAAACCCTGTCCCCTTCCTCCAGACCCTCAGACACACTGTCATTTCTCTGGCAATTAAAGCTCAAGAGTCCAAGCTCCAAGAGCCGCTTTCTTTCCCAGCAAAGGCCCAACAATCATAAACTTACACAGTTTCATGAGCCAATACGTTGTAGCACTGGGTGCCATTCAGAAATGAATGGACTTACTTTTAAATTCCCAAATTTGAACTGAATCAGCAAACTGAATGCAGAACTGTATTTCGAGTTTTAAGTTAAAATAAAACTGAATAAAATTTGAATAAATTCACATAACTTCTCTAACTGTAATAATAGATTTTATTTGCCAGCATGGATTACCAATAAACATCTTTAAATCTAAAATAAAACAAAATATAACTATTATATGATAAATATTAAAATGGTAAAACTTCAATGAAAATTAGAAATGTTGCCTTGGCAAATATTTTTTATAAATAATTTTAAAATGAAGTACTAAAATGGCTACAACTGAAATAAAAATAAGTAAAAGCAATATGCTAAAAAAAAAAAAAAACTTAATAAAATTACAAAAGCACATAACAAAAGTACTACAACTTACACTAAAATTAAAATAAAAACTGAATAATACAAAACAAAAGAAGGCTAATTCAAAATATATAAAGTTAAGGGTTTGTCAAGTGAGATAAGATAAAATGACTGTATTGTGAATGTGTTTAACTTACTTGCAGGACAGCTGATTTATACCATGTATGAAATAACAGTCTCCACCGTTAACGCAGTATGTCTTCTCAGTTTCATTGCACTTCCTGGCATGACTTGAGCCCGGAGACAATGTAGTGGTTACTATAGAAACATATGGACAAACAAGCAAACATACAGAAAGTCAGAGATGAGCATCATAGACTAGTGACATTGTGAGAAATGTCAAGTGTTTAGAATGCTAGCATACTAGTATACTGCACAGGACACGCTATGGAAAAAAGGTACAAAGTTGTCACTGGCGTGGTACCCTATGGTACAACAGCTAAAAGCTACATCTTTTTACCTTATTTACCTCTAAATGGTATGTATTAGTACCTTAAAAGTACATACAAGTATTTTAAAAGCACATATTAGAAAGTGTACCACGCCAGCAACAGTTCTGAACCTTCTTCTGAATGTATATACTGTACACTGCCTACTATTTTTCAATAAATAGCAAGTGAAACAGAATGCAGCAACGATAAACACTTCACCAGTAGTATGCTGCACTGTTGTCACATGACCTCAATACTATGTTTAATTCAGTGAGTGGCAGCCAGTTTATGTTTTATAACAAATAAAAATCAGTCTTTCATAGACAACCTAGGAAGTCAGGGAAGGTCCCGTTTTTCATTACAAGCTGCTCACATTGGAAAATAAAAAGCGATTAATACATGAAAATCCTTACATATAGTCCCTTTAAAAATCTCAGTTGATATTGCATTTAGTTCACAGTATGGAAGGTTGAGTGCATTGCAATATTACACATAGTGTGCAGTGTTGTAAATATATTGTAAATAAGAATAAATAAAATAAGAAAATAAATATTAGATGAAAAACTAAAATGTAAAAACTTTAAACTGAAGTAATAAAATTATTATAATTAAAACTAAAATTAAATTACAATTAAAAGCTAAAGAGAAATACAAAACACAAAACAACTAATAAAACAATCAACAAAAACACAAAAAATAAAATTAAAATTAAGACAGAAAACATAAAAATAAAATCTAAAAAAACATAATAGTGTAGAAGTATATGGCAAATGTTGCTGCTTGCCTATGTGTTCCATATATAAAGAAAATTAGCATAATGTACACAGTATACATACAAACTGCATTACTTTCTTCACAAAATAGTAGATAATATACAATTCTGAATAATCTGGATTTGAAAAGTGGAGCAGAGGCAAATCAAACATTCATTTTACCAACCTGGACAACAGAATTTTGTTAAACATTCAAAAGTTATTAAATATATATTTCAAACTTCAGAGTAACTGTTTCTGTCATCATTTATTCACCCTCATGTTGTTCCAAACGCATATGACTTTCTACCATGGAAGTTTCAATTTTAAAGCTTCAATTAAGACACTAAAGGACTAAAGTATCATAACAGAAATTTGGATGAACTCCTCCTTTAACATCAGAGTATCAGAATTATTCCTGTTTCTATCTGTACACGGCACTGCTAAATATTTCTCCAATATGGCAACAGAACTGAAACTGCAGACACCCACACACCCACCCACACACACACACACACACACACACACACACACACACACACACACTCATCCACAAAACACTGTATCATTCTGTATATAAACCAGAGTGAGACACACGCTGCCAAATACACAAGGCAGATGGGAGGATGTTCTCGCAGGCATCGCTGGCTCACAGCCACACCAAGAGTTCAGATATTCTGCAGTGTGTCAGAGTCACGCAGAATCAAGCTGCGTACTGCAAACACCAGCACATCACATCAGGATCTCTGCAGCCAGAGACACGGGGAATCTGTGATCCAATCATCTGCCCGGACAAAGAGCCAGACGGAGATAGTCAGAGAGAAACAGTTAAGAGTGACAGATATAAAGAGAGAGAGAGAGGGAGAACAGTAGCATGCTGCACAGCAATGCTATCTTTAAAAGCAGTATGTGAAACTGCATGCAGTATGCAATAAATATTTCTAACTGTAAGGTACAATGTTGTCACATTACATCACTTACATGTTAATTCAGGTTAATTCAAGGTTAATTTTCTGCTTTTGATCCAATTCAGTATAAGAATGTGTCAAATTATAATCAAATAATGAGTCAAGGATAGTTTACAAATGGCTCAAAAATTCATCATTCATTGCTTGTAAACAGGACTTTATGTGTACATATTTCTCTCCTCATTCAGACAAGATGACTTTTTCACTGGAGATAGCAATATTATGGATAGAGGACTCATATTTTAGTCTGAAGCGACAATTTGAAGTTAAAAACATCTGAATTTGTCTCTTACGAACAACAATGTGTTTCTTACTTCACAAGTTGTTAATTGATGGACTGGAGTTGTGTGGATTGTTTCTGAATTATTGTGGTGTTTTTATCAGCTGTTTGGACTCTCATTCTTATGGCACACATTCACTGCAGAGGATCCATTGGTGAGAAAGTGATGTAATACTCACTTTGTGAGGGTGAATAAATTTTCAGCAAATTTTAATTTTTGTGTGAAACTTTAAGGTATCCTGTTATCCAAATAAGCATGATTATTTTGCATTTTCAATCCAATTTTGAGTAAAATGATCTGTAATAAAGTCAAGCACACTGCATTGTGGCAGAGGTACTCAAATTTGAACTGTCGTCATATGCTTTATGCACATTTATTAGTGGATGTTGACGGACTGTCACGATCACAACTCCTTCCCTCACGAGTCACAGATCAAGAGAGCAGCCAGCAATGCTTGTGTCTGTGGAGAATCGACCAAAACATTGATATTGTTACAGGAAAGTCTTTGAATAATTATAGAAATTGGAATTACACATTCCGAACACATTTGCTGATATGCTCTGTAAGTATTTACAGTCGCTCTTCCCTGATGACAATAAATAATTTCACACCCATAAAAAATCCACGCCCCTGTTCCAACATCTCTGCTTCCCTTAGTTTGAGAACCTCGGCATTGTGGGATGCAATATTGAACACAGTGTGCTCTGATGAGTACTGTACATTGTGGCAAATGTAGTAGGTCTGTGATTTCTAACTGAGGTATTGGTCCATGTTTCAGTAACTCATATTTACATTTGAATATAAGCAAAACAGTTTGTATGTATTTCTCACAAAAACCGACAGTGATTCCTCATCCTGATGTATTTGTTAAAGGAGAAAAGCTCAAGGTTGTTTCTGATTTTAAATATTTAGGAGTAATTTTAGATTCCCAACTGACATTTCAAAAGCATGCCAAAAAGGTAGCCAAAATTATTAAATTTAATTTGGCAAACTTCAGGCACATAAGACCATGCTTAACAACTGAAGCAGCAAAACTTTTCATGCATTCGATGATTTTTTCTCATATTACATATTGTTTTACTAGTTGGTCACAAGCAAGCACAACCGTTTTAAAATCAATCGAATCTCTTTATAAACAGATGCTTAAAATATTTGATCAGAGGACTAATAGTTATCATTATTGCAATATAGTTAAAAAACATAATTTATTGAGTTTTGATAATGTTAAACATTTGGTTGACGCTTGCTTGATTTTTAAGATTTTAAATGGTTATGCACCTCCCCCACTATGCCAGTTTATAATGCAGAAGGACAATAATGGCAGAGTAACAAGAGCAATTACTAGAGGAGACTGTGCTGTACAGTTTAGGCGTACAACATTTGGACGGTCAGTCTTTTCAATTAGAGCCAATAATTATTGGAATACTCTACCAACTGAATTAAGGAGTATTACAAATTATTCAACATTTAAATATAAATTAAAGAAATTGTTAAAAGCAAGCCATATTTGTAATCATGTGTAATTTTTTTTCTCTCTTCTTTCTTTATGATACTGCCAATGTTGTCCTTAGTGTTATAGTATGTAATTCTAAATGCTATTGTGTGTGTGTGTGTGATAATTTACTGTATTTTAGATTTTTAGGTTGCCTTTTTTAAAATCTGGCAAGGGGCAACAAACGAAAATTAGCCAGTGAGGCTAACTCTGGCTTATTTACAGTATTTTACTGTTGATTAATGAGCACTGTCCTTGTTAAATAAATAAATAAATAAATAAAATAACCAGTTAACTTCCAGGGGTAATTGGAAACATCAGAATTTTCTTGTTGTAATTTCTTGTGATTAGAACGATAGATAGATAGATAGATAGATAGATAGATAGATAGATAGATAGATAGATAGATAGATAGATAGATAGATAGATAGATAGAACAATAAATAGAACGATAGAACAATAGAGCGGGATACAGACAGAATGATAGAATGAATGATAGAATGAGCGATAGATAGATAGATAGATAGATAGATAGATAGATAGATAGATAGATAGATAGATAGATAGATAGATAGATAGAACGACAGAACAATAGATAGAACAATAGAACAGTAGAGCGGGATACAGATAGAATGATAGAACAAATGATAGAATGAGCGATAGTACATTAGACAGACAGACAGACAGACAGACAGACAGACAGACAGACAGATAGATAGATAGATAGATAGATAGATAGATAGATAGATAGATAGATAGATAGAATGACAGAATGATAGATAGATAGATAGATAGATAGATAGATAGATAGATAGATAGATAGATAGATAGATAGATAGATAGATAGATAGAACGGCAGAACAATAGATAGAATGACAGAACAACAGAGCGGGATACAGATAGAATGATAGAACAAATGATAGAATGAGCGATAGTACATTAGACAGACAGACAGACAGACAGACAGACAGACAGACAGACAGATAGATAGATAGATAGATAGATAGATAGATAGATAGATAGATAGATAGAATGACAGAATGATAGACAGATAGATAGATAGATAGATAGATAGATAGATAGATAGATAGAATGACAGAACGATAGATAGATAGATAGATAGATAGATAGATAGATAGATAGATAGATAGATAGATAGATAGATAGATAGATAGATAGAACAGTAGACAGAACAGTAGATAGAATGATAGATAGAACGATAGAACGATAGATAGATAGATAGATAGATAGATAGATAGATAGATAGATAGATAGATAGATAGATAGATAGATAGATAGATAGATAGATAGATAGATAGATAGATAGATAGATAGATAGATAGTTGACATTCACTTAATCTCCTGCTTTTATTGCACTTCCACCTCCCAGACACCAGTGGTGCTGGGCACAATGCCTTTGTGTGTGTGTGTGTGTGTGTGTATTAGTCTCAAACTCGTAGAGTTTCTTTCCTCCTGTGTACTAATTAGTGACGTCAAAGTGAGCCAACAGAATGTTCTAGTGCCATAAAGTTACTCCAGTTACACGTCTCATCTGATGTGTACAGTTTTAACTTCACATCACAGTAAATCTGGCTCTTCACAGCACAAGCAGAAAGTTACGCAAATGCACTTGATAGGATCCTGCTTCACAGTTATTATTACAACATGTCATGCATTCATGTCGAAAAATAAATACACTTTCAGAAAAAGGTAAAAAAGCTATCATTGTGGTGGTATCCTTTCAAAAGGTACACATTTGTACCTTATTTACCCCTAAAGGGTGCATGTCATGACCTTAAAGGTACATTAGCCTTTTTGTGACAGCTTTTGAATCTTTTTTTGGAGAGTGTTTGGAAGTTGACAAAATATTTGGTTTGTATAGTATCTTAAAAATAATTAATTAATTTGCATGACACATACTGGTCAAGCATGAGTCATTGGCTTTGCATTAGTAGACAATAAGCTTTGTTGCATGCAAAATCTTAATATTACTAACGTACAGCAGTGAAAATAAAAATAACTTCACAAATTCACTTTAGAGACTTCCACCATCTTTGATGTCACAAACCAACAACTCGGGTATCAGAGTTTCCCAATGGTAAATATAAATTTGCTTGGTCATTAATGTGCACATAACCCAAAATTATGATAATTATGATAATTACTCTTCTTCGGAAGTTCCTACTTGTGAGTTTGTTAGTCAAAATTATAACATCAGAATACTCCAAACAAAGAAAGAACTTCTTTAGCACTACTGCAACAAATTTAAAAGCAGAGGAAGCACATTAGGTGCTTATCCTAGAGAATCATGGGAAATGTAGTTTTGTTGCATAACCCTGTATGTTCATAAACAAGCTTTACACTATTCGCCATAAATGGCATACACTATGCACACAAATTAACCTCTACATCCAATATTCATCACATAGAAAACATATTATAATTGATTATGATGTGGCAGTGTTAAATACAATAATTAAGGCTATTCCCAGGATCCAGAGCATAAAAAGCAACCAGGAAATGACTTAGTTGTTCTAAAGTTCTACATACATTATTTTCATCTCAATTATTAGTCCATATATGGATGAAATTATGTGACGTATCTAATGTCCGGTGTAAACCAGACACAACTTTAGTGAAACCGTATCTAGTACTGGACAGCCCACCACCTGAGCCCTGCCATTTCATAATGAGCTAATTAACTAATTAACATGGACACACAAACACACAGCACAGCAAAGAGAGAGAACAGAGCGGCATAAAGTGAGAACGAGAGATGTCTCAGAGCACAATAGCCTGTGTCTCTAAAGGTCACACATCACTCCAGCAGGAAATGGAGGAAAGCAGAACAATATAACATTCAACCTTACATCTGTCTCACGCATATGTCCTCTTCTCTGCAGTGACAGCATGTGTGCTATCGAGCCGCTAGCCTGTAACTGTTTCCTGTGAGACACACAAAGCAATCAATCCTCCTTTGCACCTCAGTCAATTCTGAGGATGAGGTTTGATGAGGAACAAATATATCCAACACTGGAGATATTTGTTAGCTAGAAATAATTTAGTTTGAATCTATTAATTCTAAACATTGGGGAATACACAATATAATGTTTAAATTTAAAATGATAGTTCACCCAAAAATGAAAATTATCCCATGATTTATTCCCTCTCAAGCCATCCTAGGTGTATATGACTTTCTTTTTTTCAGACAAATACAATTGGAGTTATATTAAAAATGTCCTGGCTCTTCCAAGCTTTAGAATGGCAGTGAATGGCTGTTGAGATTTTCCAATAAACTACATCCATCTATCGTAAAAAGTACTCCACATGGCTCCGGGGGGTTAATAAATGCCTTCTGAAGCTAATCGATGCATTTGTATAAGAAAAATATTAATAATTAAAACTTTAGAAAGTGTAATCTCTAGCTTTCGCTAACTGTCATAAGCGCGAGTGAGTGGTGTTCCAGCGGATGATGTAGGATATAGGCATACCGTTAGAAGTGACGAAATGTGGAAGCACAAAGGAGAGAGCAAAACTGATCATGAATTAGAAGTACAAAATGAGGATTTGTAAAGAAAAATGTTGGAGGATTTCAATATGAAGACTGGTTTTCCTTTGCTGTAAGCAAAGACTGTAAAAAAAACATGGACGTAGTGTCCGTGACATCACCCATAGGTTTCTGAAGAGCGTTTTTGAAGCCCAAAGTAGGCGGAGTCGGCCGTCGCCATCTTGGCAAGCGCATCACCATGCGTCACTCCCGAATAATTGAAAATGGGCGGGATGTGTGCGGAGCTGGTTGCTGAAACCACGCCCACCTAGCTCGCCAGTGGTGACAGCAGCAGCAATCTGCCTGTCACTCAACTGGCCACGCTCTTAATTATGCAGAACTTTAAGGCTCAATATAATTTAAACAGATGAGTTATAAAAAAATTCACCCCCCTCACAGTTGTCATGAAGGGCAAAATTAGCTATATAGACCAAAATCATTTTCTGAACCAGGCTGTAAACATGTTTTTTTCTGCTGTAAAGTTGGGCATTTTAACATGGGGAGTCTATGGGATTGACTCCCTTTTGCAGCTAGCCTCTAGCGGCCAGTTGACGAATTACAGTTTAAGTCACTTCCGTGTTGGTTTCATGAGAGAGTCCAGAAGGTTGCCGCTTGGCTGTAAGCAAAACTTGGTTCTTGCAAGACTAGCATATTCTTACCAGAGCTTATGCTATGCCTACATCATCCTCTGGAACGTCACCCTCTTATGAATGTGCTTACGACAATTAGAGGAAGCTTGAGATTATAGTTTATAAAGTTTTAAATATGGATATTTTTCTCACAAAACAAATCAAATCGCTTCAGGAGGCCTTTATTAAAGCAGTGTGGACCACTTTTCATGATGAATGGATGCACTTTTTTGGGCTTCAAAATCTCAACACCCATTCACTGCCATTATAAAGCTTTGAAGAGCTTTGAATATAACTCCGACTGTATTCGTCTGAAAGAAGAAAGTCATATACACCTAGGACGGCTTGAGGGTGAGTAAATCATGGGGTAATTTCATTTTTGGGTAAACTATCCCTGTAAATCCACTTTCAGAATCTCTAATACTGATATCTTAAAAACTCAGATTCAGCAATCACAAACAACAACTGATCCTGACTAAAAACATTAATAGCCACTGGACTGAATGTGCACAGTGAAGCGTTACAACAAGAGAAATAGATTTGTTCATTTTCGGTAGAGGCAAGTGGTGCTTGCCTGTGCCAGCCAGGCTTGTGTGCCACTCAGAATTGAATTAAAAATGTTCTAAAATTCCAATTCTGAATTTCATTTGAATTTGAATTGAGGTAGCAAACGGGAGATAAAACTGCAGGTTGAATTTGATCGAAAAACACATTTACTTAGACTCTGTTTTGAAGTCAAAACAGGCATGCAGACAAGACATGAAAAAGTGGAAAAATCTACATGCACCTTTGTTTTCTAATCAATTTCTTGGACAGTCCAATGTTTTCTGCAGTGTGTGTGTGTGTGTGTGTGTGTGTGTGTTTGTGGACCATAACAGCATATGTCTTCCTCCACAGGGGGGAGATGGTGAGTTTATCCAATCATGACTGAAAGACAATAATGTTGATCAGGTACTGCACTGTTCTCCGCTTTAAATAGATCCAGAGAGAGGCTTTTAAAGACTGCACATATTTCCCTCCGTCCCGTAGTCCATCCTAGTGTGGCAGGATATTAGCTCCATTAGCCTTGGCTCTGAACCGACGGATGGATGCGGACAGGCAGGAGAACATGATTCACGCCCCAGCGAGGGGGGTCGCGGGGAAGGCCGTAAGTCACGCGGGGGGCCTGTACGGGGCATCCGATCCACTCTACTCAACCAGGTGCCGATCAATGACATCGAACCACTTACAGGCACTCCCTATTCAGATGCCATTCACAGACGTGTCCACCGCGAGAGTGATCACACACGCGCAGAAACGCACATGCACACGCTGCAAAATGCATGTGGGGGGAGGAGGTGGAGGGGAAGCAGAATGGATGGAGAAACAGGCTAATGAAGAGAGGAGTGAATAGAAGCAGGATAGAGGAATGAGGGACTTGAAGGAGACAGATTATTAGGAGGGAGAGCCACTGACGGGAAATAGAGAGGAAAAGGGGGGTTAAAAAAGACAGTATTTTCGTACTACAAAGTATTTCTGAAAGGAATTGCAGTGTGTACTGTATACTGTACATTTGCATATGCATAAAATACACATTTGCATTTACATTCATTAATTTAGCAGGTTCTTTAATACAATGCAACGTCCAAAATATATATATATATATATATATATATATATATATATATATATATATATGCTAATATACAGTGGGGCAAAAAAGTATTTAGTCAGCCACCAATTGTGCAAGTTCTCCCACTTAAAAAGATGAGAGAGGCCTGTAATTTTCATCATAGGTATACCTCAACTATGAGAGACAAAATGAGAAAAAAACAATCCAGAAAATCACATTGTAGGATTTTTAAAGAATTTATTGGTAAATTTCTCGGTAAAATAAGTATTTGGTCACCTACAAACAAGCAAGATTTCTGGCTCTCACAGACCTGTAACTTCTTCTTTAAGAGGCTCCTCTGTACTCCACTCATTACCTGTATTAATGGCATCTGTTTGAACTGTTTGATCAGTATAAAAGACACCTGTCCACAACCTCAAACAGTCCAACTCCAAACTCCACCATGGCCAAGACCAAAGAGCTGTCAAAGGACACCAGAAACAAAATTGTAGACCTGCACCAGGCTGGGAAGCCTGAATCTGCAATAGGTAAGCAGCTTGGTGTGAAGAAATCAACTGTGGGAGTAATTATTAGAAAATGGAAGACATACAAGACCACTGATAATCTCCCTCGATCTGGGGCTCCACGCAAGATCTCACCCCGTGGGGTCAAAATGATCACAAGAACTGTGAGCAAAAATCCCAGAACCACACGGGGGGACCTAGTGAATGACCTGCAGAGAGCTGGGACCAAAGTAACAAAGGCTACCATCAGTAACACACTGCGCTGCCAGGGACTCAAATCCTGCAGTGCCAGACGTGTCCCCCTGCTTAAGCCAGTACATGTCCGGGCCCGACTGAAGTTTGCTAGAGAGCATTTGGATGATCCAGAAGAGGATTGGGAGAATGATGAAACCAAAATAGAACTTTTTGGTAAAAACTCAACTTGTCGTGTTTGGAGGAGAAAGAATGCTGAGTTGCATCCAAAGAACACCATACCTACTGTGAAGCATGGGGGTGGAAACATCATGCTTTGGGGCTGTTTTTCTGCAAAGGGACCAGGACGACTGATCCGTGTAAACGAAAGAATGCATGGGGCCATGTATCGTGAGATTTTGAGTGAAAACCTCCTTCCATCAGCAAGGGCATTGAAGATGAAACGTGGCTGGGTCTTTCAGCATGACAATGATCCCAAACACACCGTCTGGGCAAGGAAGGAGTGGCTTCGTAAGAAGCATTTCAAGGTCCTGGAGTGGCCTAGCCAGTCTCCAGAGCTCAACCCCATCGAAAATCTTTGGAGGGAGTTGAAAGTCCGTGTTGCCCAGCGACAGCCCCAAAACATTATTGCTCTAGAGGCCAAAATACCAGCAACAGTGTGTGAAAACCTTGTGAAGACTTACAGAAAACGTTTGACCTCTGTCATTGCCAACAAAGGGTATATAACAAAGTATTGAGATGAAATTTTGTTATTGACCAAATACTTATTTTCCACCATAATTTGCAAATAAATTCTTTAAAAATCCTACAATGTGATTTTCTGGATTTTTTTTTCTCATTTTGTCTCTCATAGTTGAGGTATACGTATGATGAAAATTACAGGCCTCTCTCATCTTTTTAAGTAGGAGAACTTGCACAATTGGTGCCTGACTAAATACTTTTTTCCCCCACTGTATATATTTAACTAAATACTTAAAAAACAAAAATACAAGCAAAACTATACTTACTAGACTAGACGGAAAACTATTTAATACGTGCCAGAGATGATCACATGACCACATCATCCGGTGGACTTTTGACAGGTCAAGGGCTTCTGTGAGAACTATAGATCATACTTCCGCATTTCTGTATCCCCGCTCTATGCATTTATACCGCACAGACTGACAACTTTTATTACAACCCCATCTTGCCAGTGGTGAATTACCTTTTTAAGCGTGGGATCATGTGACAATGTAGCAGTACAGTTTGCATCATTTAACATACATTGTGTATGCATACATGCTATTTCACAACTATTTGTAAGTAGCAGACAGTAAACAGTACAGGTCCATCTCAATAAATTAGAATGTCATGGAAAAGTTCATTTATTTCAGTAATTCAACTCAAATTGTGAAACTCGTGTATTAAATAAATTCAGTGCACACAGACTGAAGTAGTTTATGTCTTTGGTTCTTTTAATTTTGATGATTTTGGCTCACATTTAACAAAAACCCACCAATTCACTATCTCAACAAATTAGAATATGGTGAAATGCCAATCAGCTAATCAACTCAAAACACCTGGAAAGGTTTCCTGAGCCTTCAAAAAAAAATGGTCTCTCAATTTGTTTCACTAGGCTAAACAATCATGGGGAAGACTGCTGATCTGACAGTTGTCCAGAAGACAATCATTGACACCCTTCACAAAGAGAGCAAGCCACAAACATTCATTGCCAAAGAAGCTGGCTGTTCACAGAGTGCTGTATCCAAGCATGTAAACAGAAAGTTGAGTGGAAGGAAAAAGTGTGGAAGAAAAAGATGCACAACCAACCGAGAGAACCGCAGCCTTATGAGGATTGTCAAGCAAAATCGATTCAAGAATTTGGGTGAACTTCACAAGGAATGGACTGAGGCTGGGGTCAAGACATCAAGACACAGACGTGTCAAGGAATTTGGCTACAGTTGTCGTATTCCTCTTGTTAAGCCACTCCTGAACCACAGACAACGTCAGAGGTGTCTTACCTGGGCTAAGGAAAAGAAGAACTGGACTGTTGCCCAGTGGTCCAAAGTCCACTTTTCAGATGAAAGCAAGTTTTGTATTTCATTTGGAAACCAAGGTCCTAGAGTCTGGAGGAAGGGTGGAGAAGCTCATAGCCCAAGTTGCTTGAAGTCCAGTGTTAAGTTTCCACAGTCTGTGATGATTTGGGGTGCAATGTCATCTGCTGGTGTTGGTCCACTGTGTTTTTTGAAAACCAAAGTCACTGCACCCATTTACCAAGAAATTTTGGAGCACTTCATGCTTCCTTCTGCTAACCAGCTTTTTAAAGATGCTGATTTCATTTTCCAGCAGGATTTGGCACCTGCCCACACTGCCAAAAGCACCAAAAGTTGGTTAAATGACCATGGTGTTGGTGTGCTTGACTGGCCAGCAAACTCACCAGACCTGAACCCCATAGAGAATCTATGGAGTATTGTCAAGAGGAAAATGAGAAACGAGACCAAAAAATGCAGATGAGCTGAAGGCCACTGTCAAAGAAACCTGGGCTTCCATACCACCTCAGCAGTGCCACAAACTGATCACCTCCATGCCACGCCGAATTGAGGCAGTAATTAAAGCAAAAGGAGCCCCTACCAAGTATTGAGTACATATACAGTAAATTAACATACTTTCCAGAAGGCCAACAATTCACTAAAAATGTTTTTTTTTTATTGGTCTTATGAAGTATTCTAATTTGTTGAGATAGTAAATTGGTGGGTTTTTGTTAAATGTGAGCCAAAATCATCACAATTAAAAGAACCAAAGACTTAAACTACTTCAGTCTGTGCACTGAAATTATTTAATACACAAGTTTCACAATTTGAGTTGAATTACTGAAACAAATTAACTTTTCCACGACATTCTAATTTATTGAGATGCACCTGTACATATTGTGCAGTTGGAGTAAACAGCACACTAGTACTCCACTGTGAACAAAGGTAGAAGTTGACAGACGCTGGGCAGGGGTGGAGGCACAGCAACATGTGCAGGAGTGTGTTTTATGTCTGCGTTTGCGTCAGACTCATTAAGCTGAAGTCAGCAGTGCTGAGCTCTGGACGGTGGACTCATTCCTCATTTATCTCAACAGTAACACTGGATCCAGAATCATCAATTTAACATGACCTGTGTCCATGTGCCTTTGTGAGATGCGCTCATTCATACAAATGTGTAGCAGCATGATACAAAATCTGCAATGCATTTTTATTTCCATTATATGTTTTTCTGAGTTAAATAAAATTATTACTGCAGAATAATTGAGATTGAGATTTGATTGGATAGTGACTGTTAATCTGTCATATTGTTATTTATATCACTCTCTGTCTATTATTTCAGAGACAGAAAAAGTTTTTGTATTGTGCTAAGATTATGATTAAGATTATGAAAACAAGCATTTGGTAACACTTTAGTATAGGGACCAATTCTCACTATTAACTAGTAGCTTTTTAGTGTGCCTATTATTAACATATTGGCTGTTTATTAGTACTTATAAAGCACATATTCTGCATGACCATATTATACATCCTTAATCCTACCCAATACCTAAACTTAACAACTACCTTACCAACTATTAATAAGCAGCAAATTAGGAGTTTATTGAGGCATAAGTCATAGTTAATGGTTTGTTAATAGTGAGAATTGGACCTTAAAATAAAGTGTGACCAAGCATTTTTTTTTCCTCTTTAAAATAATACGCCTTGATGAATCATGCAAAATAAGGCCATTTGTTAAAAGAATAATTCTCCCTAAAATTATTACAATTTTTAATGTTAATGTTGTTTTCCCATTATAAATAAAGTATCTAAAAATCTTACCGACTGCAAACTTTTGGACAGTAGTGGAGTGGACAAAATTATCAGTGAACAACAACTTAAATTTGTGCACAAAATTATCAGAAGACTTGGAATATAGCATATGACCCATAAGGACCATTTACAGCACATTCTGCCTGACATCTTCAAATGTGTTCCTCGGAAGAATGAAAGGCTTTGAAACAATATGAGGGTGAGTAAATAATGACAGAACTTTTCATTTTCGGGTGCACTGTTCTTTTAAGAGCACAAACAGGGTCAACTGTGGTTGCGGTTGTGTGTGTGTGTATTTTGCGTTAAGTATACTTGGCTTTTGTATTTGACAGGCTCTTGGCATTGCAGCTGAAGAATACAGCGGCCAAAGTCCAGCTGGGTCTCATGTCACACACAAACATATACACAAAGATGTAAACACACACTCCTCCTAAATGACCTCTCTTCAAGGACGTTCTGCTTTAGCCAGCGCAGTTGTTGTCTTGTTTTAAGACAAACACAGGCACACACCTTTACTCTATGCTCTCAAATACTGCAGAGCTTTACCCTGGTGACCCCCCATATGGCCACTAGAGCATCTCTCTCTCTCTTTCTCTTTGTCTCTCGGGTGTCTGTGCCGTTATATATAGCCGATATCTGTGCACTTATGGACTGAAATGCTTGCTGTTCCTGGAGTGCAGAATCTGCCAAAATGACACAGTTTATCTTCATTAAGCACAGAGAGTTATCTGCAGATTTCCACCGAACACACACACACACACACACACACACACACACACACACACACACACACACACACACACACACAAATGTTTCCTCATTGACTCACAAACTCTCTAGACATGCATACACCACATGTAAACACCCTTTTTCTCTTTTCTCTCACACACATCCTGAAAAGACCCTTTTACAAGCCATGGTGCTTTGAAAAATACATTGCGGAGCAGAGAGAAAACTGACAACGCACCAACAGACAAGACAGAGCTGGTTGCTTTTGGTATGAAACAAAGTCTCAACTTTT
The DNA here is from genome assembly GCA_039654775.1 of Spinibarbus caldwelli. Lineage (NCBI taxonomy): Eukaryota > Metazoa > Chordata > Actinopteri > Cypriniformes > Cyprinidae > Spinibarbus > Spinibarbus caldwelli. Next base: position 19,269,848 of record CM077247.1, on the reverse strand, counting down.
AAATTTGGTCATTTTTAAAGAAATTCAAAGAATGAATACCGTTTTGTGGCTCTTCAATGTGTTGCCTCAGTTCAAGCGACACGTGAACTGATCATCTCTCCCTCTTTACTAGTTATAGCATGAAATAAACATGAATGAACATCAGAAGGTAACTTGTTTCAGTTTCAAGACGTCAATACACACAATTTTTCAAGCTCAAGTCCATTGTTGTTAATCTACTCTCCTGTCTGGTTTGTTTCACGGACAAAAATGGCAGATTCTGCCATTCTTTTATGATTGGTCAGATCGCCTGTCAATCAAACTCCATGTGAAGGGTTCCTCAGAACAAACACAAACACAAACACAGGTCCGTTGTATTTTTTATCAGAAAAAGTGTAAACTTTGTGAGATGGAAACTTGCAAATGTAGAATTGTGAGAACAAAGTCAGAATTCAGATTTTTTTTTCTTTGAATTCTGACTTTTTTTCTCAGAATTGTGAGAAAAAAGTCCAAATTGTGAGATAAAAAAAAAAAAAAAAAAATTCTTTGTATTTTTTGTTCTGTTGCAGAAATTGAGTTCCATAATTCATTCATTCACTTGATCAATAATAACAAAAAAAAAATACATTTAAGAATTTGCACTGATTCAAATAAATCTCTGGATTCCCAAACTGCTTTGTTAGCTGAACCTCTTTGACCTAATTTTTTTATGACATGAAGGTAAATTAATTAAATATTTCATCTTGTTTTAGCAAATATTTTCTATTGATTGTTTTTATTTAAAAATATTTATTCTAATTTTACTATTTTTATATTTTATTAATTTTTAGCTTTTCATCAACTCACCAACCTCAATTTGGAAAATCCTGAATTGATCAATTCATTCACTCGCCTGTTCACTCATTTATTCATTGGTTTGTTTCATTCAATTATTCAACTTGTTTCCCTGTAACAATAGAGAGCTTTCTTTGATCACTCATTTAATTAATTTATACATTTATTCACTCATTCATTCAGTCATTCATTCAAATAATTTTGGTTTACCTTCTTGCACAATCACAATAAAGATCTTAAATCTTTAATTGGTTTATTCATTCATTTTCCTGTCCACTAAATCTTCATTTACATATACATTCATTCAGAATTCATTGGCTGCACAATTTAGGGAAAAATCTAATTGTTTAAAAAAAAGTGTAGTTTAAAAAATGTAGTTTTTGTAAGGTCCAGGGTTGCTGTGCTTGTTTGTAGGACTGCACAATTTGGCCAAAAATGTGTTTGTATTTTATATATATGTGTGTGTATACACAAACACACACACATACAATCCCTAATTTATTCTATCGATTCCTTTACTCATTCCTTCATTCATTTATTCCTTTATCATATTCATTCTCTCAGTCATTCGTTCATTCTTTGTATACATGAGACTCTGCTGACACATCAGATAATGGAAGGGTTTGGTGGAGAGCTAGAGGACAAAGTTGAGAGAGAGAGAAAGACCCTATATCTCAAACCACTCAACCATTACTGCCCTTAAGATGGGCTGGATGGAGCTCACATTAGTTACACACACACACACACACACACACACACACACGAACGGCACATCAAACGCCTCCGGCTGATGTGATATACTCCAGAGACTGAAGCAGGTGGGGAGATCGGTGAGTAAAACAGCAGATGAGAGAGGTGTGTTCTCCACAATAACACCCAAACTCACAAAACAGACAAGAATGCTGCCTCAAATCTTCAAATTCAAATAGCTGTGTGCTGTTACATTTCTACAGCCTAATGGCTGATAAAACAGGCTAAACAATTCTATAGACTTACTGTTCACTGAAGGATGGATCCAAGCCATATTATAGAGCGGTGGACTCTATTGACTTGGGCAACTAAGCTTGAAACCAACTAGCAGTTAACCAAAAAGAAATGCTGTTCTTATTGCACTTAGTAGTGTGCTTTTAAATCAAGGGATCAGATTTTATCAGAGTAGATAAAACAAATCTGAAATAGTTGTAACATAATTCTTGTAAAAAGCGTGTTTGCACAGACAAACTTTTCACTGAGTCATAAATGCAATCCAATACTTAGGCCAAATGACAAAATAAACAATAATCATTAGTTTCCACTTTTTAAAGGAAAAAGTTCTGAATAGAACACCACTCACATATTTCTTCAGAAAATGCAACAGTCTAGTTTATCTGACCAGAGCTAAAGAGATGGGCAAATTAGCTATAAAAGCAAAATAAAGACAGGTCCTGTGTGCTTACACAGTACAGACATCTCACAAAGCAAATCTGCTGTAAATATAAAGTACACACAGAAAAATCTGCCCCATGAGCAGGTGTGCTGGTCTCCTGTGACTCTCAGCCATTTGCAAAGAGGGAAATAATGGAACTCTTACTGCTTTGGACGCTGACGTAGCTGGTGGCGTTTTCTCTGCCCAGCGAGTTCTCCGCCACACAGGTGTAGTTCCCAGAATCCTCCAATCTCACTCTGCTGATGTGAAGCTTTGAGTTTTTCCTGCACAAAAGCAGCCAACACACAAAGAAAGAGAGAAACGGAGAAAAACATGAGGGTATATAGGAGCAACAATTTAAAGAGAGACAAAAAAGTCAGATGGGGACAGAAAAAAAAGTTTGTGTATGTGCACATGCAGTTGCAATTTATCCCAGAAGGCCATGATCCTGGATCACCATGTTGTTGGACCCAGAACAACACTGCTATCAACCAATCAGATTGTAGGATCATGCTGCGCTCCAACTCGAAAGTCAGAATTTCCAACACTCTATTTGGAAAAGTGCAATGGAATGGCACTTGCACTTTGGAAACTGTTGTGGAAATCCCAACAATTTTGCCAAGATGAGGTCACATAAAAACACGCCAGCATAAAACATGACTTAATAGTAAGCACAGTTGCAACATGACATGATAAATTGTGATAAATTGATGTCACTGCTGATAATCCTACACCTGCCAAATGCTATCATTAACATTTTGTGTATGAGCATTGGACAATAAAATGTCTTTACATTTACACTTCTGTTTAAAAGTACTGGATCTGATTTTGTTTATTTCTAAACACATGAAAATAAAATTTTATTCAGTAAGGATGCATGAAATTGATACAGTACATGACAGTAAAGACATTTATAATTTTATAAAAGACTTCTGTTTCAAATAAATGCTGTTCTTTTGAACTTTCTATTCATCAAAGAATCCTAAAAGAATATCATGGTTCCAAAAATATTTTTTAGCAGCACAATTATTTTTAACATTCATAATAATAAGTAACGTTTCTTTAGCATATTAGAATGATTTCTGAAGGATCATGTGACACTGAAGACTGGAGTAATGATGCTGAAAATTCATCTTTGCATCACATGAATAAATTACATTTTAAAAGATATTCAAATAAAAAAAAAGTTATTTTAAATTGTAATAACATTTCACAATATTACTGTTTTTTTACTGTACTTTCAATAAATGCAACCTTGATAAACATAAGAAACTTTTTTTCAGAAACATTTTTTTTACAAACCTCAAAGTTCTGAACAGTAGTGTATTTATTATTTGTATTTATTAATTTAACAAATGTTGTATCCAAATTGACTAACAAATAAGCAACATCACAAGCAATCAAGTCTGTATGGTTGGAATCAGAGATATAGTGTAGGAATATCCCACATCTGACTTCGGGCTAGGATTAGGGTTAGGCCTGATTTTTGATAGGAATGTTGTTCCAGGACCAACAAAGGATGTCGGTCCAGGAATATGTCCTACTTGGCTTCATCACATCATGCGTGGGGTCTCTAGTGGTGTCAATGTGATACTCGCATTGTCTCTCTGTACTTCTCCTCAGGTCAGCATGTGGACAGCTCATTAGAGGAGCAAAGCTCTTGAAGGATCTCGCTCTGGAGCCGAACGCAGAGAAAATGGCAGCTGCGCGTATCATCTTCTGTCCTTACTTTACCTCCATCATTATTAAACCATCCCTGTCCATGCTGTCAGCTCTTTCACTCACAGTTCATTGGCATAAGTGTGTGTATGGATGTGAGCGCGTGTCTCCGTGACTGTGGATCTGCAGTTTCAGCACACACACATTTGCAAAATTACACAAGGGGCCAGTGAACAGGCAATCCTGTTAGAGTGATCTGCTTTCTGTGGAAACGTGCACCTCAGCACTTTTTCTCGGAGAACAGAAGAGGACCGTGGCGTTACGGAATGCCCTGAATTCTCCCGTATGTTTCCTTCCCATATCGAACAGCTACATACGGACTGACGGTGACATACGGACTGAATATATAGCTACATGTGCACTATTGATTTGTGTTACATACGGCTAAATGACACTGATGCAACGTTACTGCAACATGCACAGCTCAGCAACTTTTTATTAGATCCTTTATCCCGTTTTCCCATATATTAAGACATTTGCATGATTATGCAATTCTCACTGAAGACTAGTTTATCTAGACCCCAAGCGTATATAAACTTAGTCATATGTTTTTTTTTTATTCCATTCTCCACCTACAGACGCCACTGAGGGAGAAAGTATTGCGTGTTCGGGCCCACACACTCTCCCCTCAGATACGCCGGCGTCCCACAGTCACAGAGAAAAGCAATGAAGGGGAAGTTACCCACAATTCACTGATGGAGCTTCCTTAAGATAGCTGACTAGAGCCTGGAGATTCAACATCACTCATTCTGACTGAAGAGGAATAGTTCAGCCAAAAATGTTAATTCTAACATAATTTACTCAATACCTTTCAAACCTATAGGACTTTTTTTAAAACATAAATATAATATTACAGCCTTCACCTGCACAAAATGGCACTAAGTTACACTACTGTTCAAAATTTAGATTTTTTTTTAATGAAATTAATACTTCTATTCAGCAAGGACATGTTAAAGACATAAAGACATTTATTATGTTACTCAAGATTACTATTTCAAATGTTCTTTTTAACTTTTTATTTATCAAAGAATATTTATCAAAAAATGTGTCATGGTTTCCACAAAAATTTTAAGTAGCACAACTGTTTTCAACATTGATAGCAATAAGAAATATTTCTTAAGCACCAAAACAGCATATTAGAATGATTTCGGGAGGATCATGTGACACTGAAAACTGGAGTAATGATGCTGAAAATTCAGCATTGCGTCACAGGAATAAAATACATTTTAAAATATATTCAAATATAAAACATTTCTTGATGATTGCAATATTATTTTAGAAAATGACTGTTTTTACTGTATTGTTTTGATCAAATAAATACAGCTTTGGGGAGATTTCTTTCAAAAATGTAAGAAAATCTGGTAACACTTTACTTAAAGCCTTTATGTATAATGTATTATAAAAGTAATTTTAATACATTATGCCTTGTAATGCACCTTATAATGCGTTGTACAATCTCTTGAACAATTGTACCCATGGTTAATACATTATAACACCTATCAATTCATTGTTACACTATGCATTTTTAATTCGGTTATAATTATTTACAAGATATAATGCATTACAACAAACATTATGAATAATTATAATACATTATACTCTTTAATAACCCTTTATAATGCATTAAACATAAAAGCTTTAAGTAAAGTGTTACCGAAAATCTTACTGACAAACTTTTGAATACTTTTCGAATTTATGTGAATTTATGTATTCAATAATTTTGTACTTTCCCATGAACTAAAATTAGGCATTTTGCCATTTAATGGAATATTAATGAATAATGACTCAATTAAATAATATTTGTATATTACAATATGAGAAAGTGCAAATGAGCTTTGAGCACTGTAACCAAAGGTTAAATTTAAGCTTACATATCTGTCTGTTTCTCACACAAATCTATCATATGGCTTCCGAAGATTTAGAATTTAGCACACAAGACATTTGGACCAATTTTTTGGCACTATTAAGATATATTTTTTGGTACTGCTTTCATTATATGAGAAAGAGCAGCGTGAATTTTCTTCATAATTTCATAAAAAAAACAAACAAATCATACGGGTTTGGAACAACATGAGAGTGAGTAAATGATGAAAGAGTTTTCATTTTGTGTGAACTACTCCTTTAACAAGACGTCTGCATCTCTCTCCCCTCTGAAAATCTCTGAGTCTATTTACAAACTGGGACAATCTTCTGCTTGAGTTGATGGGAGATGTATTTTTAATACCTCTGATGCCAAGAATAGTTCTGCCAGCGTATGAGTAGTGTGTTTGCTTGTGCATCTGTGTGTGTGTGTTTGATGAGTCTTACTTGTTGGATTTGATTTTGACGTCTTTCCTCTTGCGGAGCTGGCTGCCATCTTTGTACCAGTTGAAGGAGGGGCTCGGGTTGCCCACAGCTTCACACTTGAGTGTCAACTTTTTACCTTCCAGGAGCCACTGAGAATCCATGGGCTTCACCTTCGGAGCTGATGCTACAGACAAAGAGTGAGAAGAAAAGAAAAGAAGATTTGCCCAAAGGACAGAAAAAGCACACATTTTTTTCTCTTTAATATATCAGTTGTTTCTCGTAGACAGCAATGAGCAATGCTTTCACTTTGATTTGCACTGATTTAAACAAAAACAACAGAATCTATAATGTTGCAAAACATATTTACTTGTTATTTTGGGGCGTTTGTTCCTTCCACGTTCGTTTTACATTTTTGTACACTCGTCCCATTTGCTTCTCTTTTTATTTATCCTAAGGAATTTTAGGCTAAACATTTGAGACAAAAAATGAAAATGAAACACAAAGTGGAGCAGACTATGAGCAATACAGATTCCTTGGGGTGGAGGTACGATTGACTGAGGTGACAAGCGGAGAAGAAACAGAGGTTACTGGAGAAAGAAAAGAAGAGGGACAGATGGAGAGAGGAATGGATTTGTCAGAAGAGGAAAGGAGAGAAAGAAGAAGGCATGACGGCTGAAAACGCAGGGAAATATGGTGAGAGACAGACGCAGACGGGAGGATGAAGAGAAGCAAATAGTAGAGTGGGAAAGAGGAAAGAAGTGAGAAACGAAAGAGCGTGTGAGAGATTAATGGGGCTCATCTTCCTGCAGTTTACCTCGGTAAAGTAATCCATCTAGCAATGAGAAACAAGCCCAATATTGTGAACTATGAGCAGTAATAAAAATACAGTACATTTAGTGCAGCAAATAATGATGACAGTTTACACACACACACGCGCACACACAATAATATTGCTGCTACAGAGAGTTTGTTTTATTTTACACCTTAAGGTTCATGTGAAAACCCTGACAAACAAAACGGACAGCAAAATCGAAAGGAAACATATGAAAATCATATTTGAAATAACAAACATAAAGCCTATTTTTTACCTTTAAGATTTCCCTTACTGTACTTTTTTGAAATTCTTATTTTTCTCAAAAGTGATTCTCATAACACTTTCATTACTAACAGTACTTTTGCTTTTTGCTATTTAATGCTTTGGTAACACTTTATTTTAGGGTCTATTAACTAGTTGCTTATTAGCATGCATATTACTAGAATATTAGCCATTTATTAATACTAATTAAGCACATATTAATGCCTTATTCTACGTGAATTTATTCTACATCCCTAATCCTACTCAATACCTAAACTTAACAACTACCTTACTAACTATTAATAAGCAACAAATTAGGAATTTATTGAGGGAAAAGTCGTAGTTAATAGTGAATAAGCGTTCCCTATTCTAAAGTGTTACCAATGCTTTTTATTTAAACCATCTTAAATTAAAATGTTTTTTATTTAAACCAGTTTTAATGCTTTTTCAAACTAGCTTAAATTAAAGACAGTTAAAATATATATACTATAAAAATAATATTATGTATAAATACATACAATCTGAATGATATATATTTATTTATTATTTACATTTAAATTTTACAGTATTGTTTAGAGTAAATTATTTATAATTCAAAGATATCTATTATATACATTGTATATTATATACATTGTAATATTAAAAAAATTATTTAAAGTTATAAAATTATAAAGTATTATTTAAAAACATTAAATATATAGAAATGTAATTTTTAATACAAATATATGTAATTTTTTATTCTAATCTTAATTATCCTAAAATTTGTTTTCATTTCTTTATGCAAAATATCTTTTAATATTTCTTTTCTTCGGAAAACAACATGTTATAGCCGATTGTTCACTGTTTAACTGAGTGTGGCTCCATCTGTGGTTTTCTCCTTCTCTCTTTCTCTCTTCAGAGCAATACTTCATTCTGTCACATCCAGTGAAATCACACCTTCTCGTCTCCAGATGCTTCTGACACACACACACACACACATCCACATTCTCATAGACACATACACTCCAAATGTTTAATACACACTTACACCTCTTGACTAAAACACACATACAGTCCTCATAATTAATGCACATGTACAGAAGCGCTCACACACACACACACACACACACACACACACACACACACACACACACACACACACATACACACACACGTTTTCACTTCTTATCACATGCTTGCACGTTGTAATTCTGCTCACGTGGACTCAGGAGCACAAGAGGAAACCTTTACATGTCCAAAAGAGACTTGCAGCTGATTGCTCTGTTAATAGAAACCCCAGAAGTCCCGCTCACAAGCAGCACCGCGAAAAACCTCATTCTGAGTCCATCCAATCAGCTTCACTCATCAATACCAGCCAATCTGCTGCCTCGGCAAGCTACACTTTACCATGAATCTACCACCACTTCATATCACTTCATTTGACCAGAGAGTGAAACCACTGTCGGAAATTTGATAACAGGGAAAACATACATTCTAAAGGATGTGGGTTGTTTTTTTCAGTATTAAAACACTTCAACATGCAGGGACGACTTTAAAAGACAGATTTTCCAGGGGAAAAAAAAAAACAAAAAACAAAAACGTATTGTTATTTTTACTGTTAACGAAAACTATTAAAAATCATTTTCTGTGACTGAAGTAAAGTTAAAAATTAAAATCGAAATATTAGATGAAAAACTTGAACTAAACAAACTAAAATTAGAAGCCTTTCCAACTAACTGAAAAAAATTATTAAGTTGAAGTACTAAAGTTACTAAAAATAAAATAAAAAGGCCACATAGAATTATTTTTAAAAAATGAATAAAAATGACAAAAGAATATAACAAAATTACTAAAACATAAACTTTAAGTTAACTGAAAATGTAAAAATATAAGCTAATTTAAACAAATAATAAGTACAATAGTATATAAATAATACTAAAATAACACTGCTCTGAGGTGATACCAAAACATTTTGTTTGAGTATCCCAATATGCCACAAAAAGTACTTTACATTGCATGAAATGCTTTAAATTGAAACAACATATAATACATGTTGCTTTTAATCAATGCACATTCAAATAAAAGTAAACTTTCATCAAAATTAAAACTTGCTCTTCCTCTGAAACAATGTTTGTTTTCGGATGACATCATCAAGTCCACTTATTTTTTTAACCTCCTTTCATACAAAGACACTTTTCACGATCGATTCCAGATGGAAAAAAATCATGTCCCTACATTGTTTTTTTTCATTGAACACTGTTTCCATCATATTATGTAGAAAAAATGATAAATTAAAATTATTTTATGTTGACTTTGAAAAAAAAAAATGCAGAAAGGATCTTGTTATTCTCTCGTTTTTATTTGAGCTTTTGCAACTTTTTATCAAAAGGAACCCGAAAGGACCCCAACCGGACTAAAACTTGTCAGAGCATGTGCACTACCCATTATACACTGTATATCAGGAGTTTCTTTTGTGTAAATCACTAAACTATCAGCAACACAAAAAGTGGAAGTATTGGGGACAGATGTCAAGAGGACGAAAGAATAGCAGGAGTTTCATGTTCATCATAGAGTTAATTTCTGCTTGATCAGTAAATCCAAGTATAAACACACAGGCACAAACGCACACACTGATAATAATGACAGCTCACATGAAAGATGTCTTTTCTTCTCTCTGCCCAACGCTCCTTCCACTCGCTTTGATAGTCCTGGAAGTCTTTTATTAGAAATAGTATTTCCGTCCCTGTTTCCTCTCTCTCTTTCTTCTTCCACAGAAACAAGGCCTATGAGATGAAACTGACTGTCTGTCTATAATACAAGATCAGACCGGTTTCTGCAAATATTAAGGGAAAAGAGCTGTCTGTCCCTTTTAAAACTAGTTTTACTTCTTGTCAAGCATGTGAACAAATAATCAAGATCTGAAAACACATTTTGATCAAGCACAGTTAACATTTATAAAACTGCAACATATACACTACTGTTAAAAATTATAGAGCTGGAAAGTTTCTAATGAAACAAGTCTCTTATGCTCACCAAGGCTGCGTTTATTTGATCAAAAATACAGTAAAAACAGTAATAGTCTGAAATAATCTTCAAAATTTTGAAGAACAGTTTTCTATGTTAATATATTTTAAAATGTAACTTATTTCTGTGATGCAAAGCTGAATTTTCAGCATCATTCAGTCTTCAGTGTCACATGATCCTTCAGAAATCATTCTAATATGCTGATTTGCTGCTCAAGAAACATTTCTATTGTTATTATCAATATATATATTCAGGACTATTTGATTAATATAAAGATAAAAAGAACAACATTTATTTCAAATAGAAATCTTTTATAGCAATGTAAAAGCTTTTACTGTTACTTTTGATCAATTTAATGAATCCTTGCTGAATAGAAGTATTAATGTCTATAAAAAATATTGACCTAAAACTTTTGAACAGTAGCATATTTATAGTTTCAGTGAATGAGAGATTCCAATACCCTAAAGTAAAGAATGTCAGCAGTCAATCAATCATTCTATATCAATATTTTCAATGACCAGTCTGGAATATTTTACATCCTTGTCATGCATCTCAACTTTTACTTACGTTGAAAATCAAATATTGGTAATGGTGGTGGAAAAATGGCTTGCACAAGGTTAATGTAAGAGTCTCTGACATCACCCAAGACAGAAGTGTGTGTGCGTGTGTGTGTGTGTGTGTGTGTGCGTGTGTGTGTGTGTGTGTATGTAAAGCTGCACAAGGCTGCAGTTGTGCATGAATGCTTTTGCTCAAATCAGCATTTTCTGATGGAGTTTTATCACCGACCACCCCTCTCTCTTTCTCCTTCAAGGTTCAAATGTACATCTGTCCAGTGGAGCACACACACACCATCACGCACAGACATTGTAAAGCAGAAAATGGTGAAAATAAGCTGATTGAAGCCCAGACGCTCATATGACACGGCAGAGAAAAACATTAACACTCATTAACACCTGCATGCAAGAGCATTTGTCATGAGCTTCACACACACAAGAACGGACAACTAACTGACTCATTCTAAGCTAACCGTCACATAACCGCATCTCTTCTCCAGACGGCCCTCAGCTCGAATGAAACCGGAAAAGACACTTCAGATTTTTATTAAAAACAAACCCATGGAGGCGAAGCAGTGACTGTTAAACTTGTCCAGTGGTGGAGAGGAAATCTGAATCTGAAAACAAACCTGATGTTGCAATATGAAACAAAATGTGATATAAAACACAGCACTATCCGCTGGGACGCTCGGTAGAAAGTCAACAGTTACAGATAAATAAATCCATTGTCACAAGGACAAAAATAAATAAACTTTTAAAGAAATAAAGTAAAATACAGTTTCTGGTTGGAGAAATATTTATGGACAAAATTTCCCACAATTTCCAGATGTGGCAAAAAAAAGATAAGTATAAAACACTGTGAAATTTGATTGGATGAGCCAAATCTGATGCAATATGAAACGCAATACGATAAGACAAACAGCTCTGTCCATAATCTGGACAAAGAAACATTTTGATGTCAACATCAGCATCTGACCTGTCCATATGTGGAGAAAAGTCAGAAAACTACTCACATCCAAGAAAAAAAAAGTTTTCTTAGCGCTATTGTTTCGCCGAGATGACAATCAAACTCTTGCTTCTTAGAACAGATGCTAGTTGCAGAACAAATGCTCTTATTTTATGACATCGCTCTCTAGAAGCTTGATTCTAATTGGTCAAACGCAGTCAGAGGTCAAATACCTCTGAATATTGACTGCTGTACACTGTATAATTGATGGCTCATCCTGTTCTCTCTTTACGGCCTCTACAAGTAAGCTAATACAATTATTTCTGATCAAATATGTTTTTTGTTTTTATTTTGCCATAATGATCGTCTGACTGTACATTATCTTTTAAGTATATCAACAATTATTTCATTTACACCTTTTTCTGCTAAGGTAGTTCATAAATAAAGGTGATGCATTTCACTACTCAAAAGTTTAGTGCCAGTAGGTTTTTTTTTTTTTTTTAGTTAAAGAAATTAATACTTTTATTCAGGCATTAAATTGATCAAAACTGACTAATACTACAATAATGTTACAAAAGATATCTATTTCAAATAAATGCTGTTCTTTTGAGCTTTTTATTCAATAAAAATCTTAAGCACCAAATCAGCATTAGAATGATTTCTGAAGAATCATGTGACACTGAAGACTAGAGCAATGATGCTGAAAATTCAGCTTTGCATCACAGGAATAAATTACGTTTTAACACAGCATAGAATAGAAAATGGTTATTTTAAATTGTAATAATATTTCACAATATTTCAGTTTTTACTGTTTTTTTTTAACTCTAAAAAGGGCAGAACCATAAAGAGACATCAGAAAATTAATTTATTGCTATTTTTCATCTTATTGGGACTCAAATAATACAATTTCATGATTTTTTTTTCAAAACATGCTTATTTTTGATTTTAATGTTTGTATCCCCCAGGATATGTCGCCCCTTTGGGGGTATAAATTCACTGAAAACAGAACACTTGTTTATCAATGCTTGTTACAACATGGTTGTAATTCCTGAACGCTTTGGAATACAGACCTAAGGTTGGTCTCTTTTTAAAGAAGACACATCAGTGCTGAAGTGAAAGCATTTAAAAAAAAGAAAGTATAAAAAAGTTATAGAAGTTTAAGTTTGCAGTAAAGATAATGTAGTATACTCATTTTTATTTTATTTTATACAAAATAAATACTTTATAACATTAGTTGCACTTTAAATTGCTATAAAATCAAAGCCATATGTCTAAACAAGTTATGTTCCAAATTTGAAGTTGATATCATAACAATTGTGGTTCCTGTGAGATTTTGTTTGGGCACTACACCAAAAATAACCACTGGGTTACACCCAAACTCTATTGAATTTTTCTGATGCAGTTTTCTGTCACAAATCAATCATTTTCTGTCACAATATTGCTTCTATTACAAAACAGTTACCAAATATGGAACCTTGACTGTCAGACCTTTCTAATGATATGTGTTTTGTCAAGATTACAAAAAGATCTGATTTTCTAAAACACAAGCCACAAAATCACAGAGTCTATGTATATGTGTTTATATCTTGATTTATACCCCTAAAATGGTGACGTATCCCCTGAGATACAAACATTTAGAGACAGATTACAAAAATGTAAGCATTTAATTCATAAAATGTAAACCTAATAAGCTAATGCTGAACAACAGCTTTTTAAACAGGTAAGTCCCATCCAACATGTGTAAATATGTGAACTAGATCAACTTTTATCAGAGGGTGAGTAGATTTCCCACTACAGGCGGCCATGCAGTTTTAAATGCTGTCCGTGAGCTAAACAAAGAATGTATGATCAAAGTCAATATATCTAAATATTCACAACAAACACCCTTTCAACATGAAACCAAGAAATGAGACCTAGACTTTCTATGCCTCTCCCCACAGCCTCTCAAATGTTTGTATCCCACAGGATACGTTGCCAGTTTTAAGGTTAATCAAATAAATGCAGCCTTGGTGAGCACAAGAGTCTTTCAAAACCTTTAAAAAATCTTACCAACCCCAAACTTTCAAACATTACTGCACATAAAACTTAATTATTTTAAGTTGCAAGAAAAATCTCCAGTGTTGGGGAAAGTTACTTTTAAAAGTAATGCATTACAATATTGCGTTACTCCCTAAAAAAGAAACTAATTACGTTGCTTAGTTACTTTTTATGGAAAGTAATGCATTACGTTACTTTTGCGTTACTTTTTAAATATGAGCAAGGCTTGATTGTTTGTTTTTAATATAAAAAGTTCTATTTATAGCAAATGTAAATTCATGTCTGTACAGTAGAACGCAGGAGAAGAAGGTTCAACACTTGTAGAATATCAGAGCGAATCAGACAATTTAAGATTCGATCAGATTGGTGTTAGAACCACTAAAAGAGCCAAATTCCACAAAGAGGCCCAGGACCACAAGACAACAGGATGTCATAAATCAGATCCCTAGCGCAAGCCTATCTGAAGCAAGCCTAAGCAAACCTCTTTCACAGAACAACTTACAACATTAACACAAAAGAACACATTGACTTTTATTCTTTTACTTCATTTTCTTTTCCTTCGTTGAGTTTCGTGTTCTAAATTAAGCTTGCAAGTCCAGCTCAGACTGCACCCGCTTCAAACTTCAACCAGCAACTGACTCCGAAAACATTCGGGAGCCAACCCGAATGTTGGCTTCCCAAGACGTCACTTCAACGACTACTGAACTTCCAGCCAATCAGCAACCTCGGGAAACCCCCTTTTCTGCAAAGACGACAACAAAAGGGAATCCCTTAACACAAAGGCAACGCAAGTAATACAACTCCAGATTCTAGCTGAACTGGTGCATTTAATATAAATTTTAGCCTCATTGAGAAACTCAGTGTGAGTGTTAATTAAATGATTGATGGTTGTTCAGGTCTATGCAATTGCACATATGGCAATAAACTTGGGATTTCACATTTTCATTCTCTAAACTCATCCTTTCCTCACTTTCTCTGCAATGTGTGTGAATGTGTGAATGCGTGCGTTCATGTGTTAGATTAGTTTACATGTCTTAGGTTTATCCAATAAAGTCTTATTTATATTGAAAAGAGAAGTATCTTGTGTTTTGTGCTTATAAGTTAATGTCTTAAACTGCCGATCTTGTTACTGTGCTATTTAATAGTGTTTTCAATATATTTTGGATTTTAATATCCAGTGCAGAGTTGATGTTATACGGCTCATTCAGTGAATCGCTGGCCGACTCTGTGATCAGCCGTAAAACAGTAATTCTGTTCAAATTCCCTATAAAATCATAAATGATTCCCTTTGAGCTAAATTGACCTGTTTACCCCTACACACTCTTCAACAATAAAAAAAAACAATGAAGCACAATTGTTAGTTTATCTAAAGTCATTTTTGCTTATTAGTATGGTTTAACTGGATCATCAAAGGTCAGCAGCAAAGACATTGGTTAATAAAATGTGATTGGATACATTTGTGTTATTTAACATATTTAATTATTGCAGGTTTGCGTCATATTCTGAGTTTGCATTTCACTGTTTTAATTCATTTTGATGAATACTGAATCTGTTTCTTGTTTTTTGTTTTTTTTGCGAGTGAGATGAATTAATGCACGTTCACATTTAGTCTAGAACTACAGTAACATCATGTTCACACAGCACACACAACGCCTCTGTACTTCCGATTTCTCCCAACATGGGGACAGGAGATCTGTCAGTCAATAAATGGGAAAACAAAGTAACTGGCGTTACTTTTTTGAAAAAGTAACTCAGATATTTTCTTGTAAATTAAAAAGTAATGCGTTACTTTACTAGTTACTTGAAAAAAGTAATCTGATTACATATCTCGCGTTACTTGTAATGCGTTACCCCCAACACTGAAAATCTCCAAAGATATAACTTTTCCCTAACAAATCTTACAGTGCAAAACGCCAGAACGTGACAGCGAATGCAGAGCTTGTGATAGAAAGTTTCCATAATTCTCTGGAAACAAGGTCAAATTTAACATGCTTTAGATGGCAGTTTTCACGCCAGAGCTCAGATATCACACGTCTTTACTCTCTCCTTCACACACACAAACACACGCCGCTCATTCTCCACAGCCTGATGACAGTACTTGCACAGAGCAAAAAAAATTGGTATTTCTGTTGTATTTTCCAGTAAAAATATCTAAACACACTTAAAACAAGATAAATTGACCCGAGAAGCAAAACTGCGCAAGATAATAAGACTTTCAAAGAATAAATCTTGAATTAAGTGTATTCGTCTTACCCCACTGCCATCTTTGTCTTATTTCAAGCATAAATCTAACTAAATTTATGCCTAAAATATGAAAAAACCCAAGCTTCTCAAGTTTAGATATGTTTACTGTAAATCAAAACAGAACTACTGATTATTAAAATGATTTTTTTTGCAGTGCACATGATGTCTCACCCCTCTTTTTTCCCTCCCGTGGTCCATCTTTCCTTCTCCTGTCACTCTCTCTCCTTTGCTGCTCTCTCTCTCTCATCCTCCTGCAGTTGCGGTAGCTGATCTCTCTCATGCTGAGACGGGATTATGAAGAGTAAGCTATGAAGACGAGACGCGAGCGTGTGTGTGTGTGTGTGTGTGTGTTTCCACATTATAACTGTGTGGGACAGTCCCACCCCTCATCACACTCAGCAGGGATACACCTACTGATGGGTGGGGAGTGTTGGGAAATTGTTGGAAGGAAGAGAAACAAGTTACAAGCTCACAAGAGAGGACAGAGTACTGAGAGACAAACAGAGAAAGAGCGAGAAACAAAAGAGCCAAGCTGCAGAGAGAAAGTATGATAAGTAGACAAGGGAACATGGATGATAAGAGATAATTAGAGGGTCCATTAGATGTATTTGTGCCTCAAGGGAAAGGAGCAGCCGAAACGCCCTGTAGATGGATCTGGATCAGAGTCGAATCAAAATAAAGCACAAAATTGGGCTGGTATAGCTCATTGGTTCAGTAATCTAAGCTGGTAAGCAGGTTGCGGGTTTGAGCTGCATAAGCGTTGACGATGCTGGCTGATAACCTTAACTAGCTAAGAATTGTTGTTGTGTACTAGTTTTATTGGTTTAACCTTGCTGAAAGAAATATGAACAAACATCCTTGTAGCTTTAGGTGGTTAAAAGATGTTTCGGGTTAAATACAACTTAGGTTTGCAAAAACAAAAGGAAAATTTGGGGCAAAATGGGACAAATGTACAGCACCATGAAGAAACATTTAAAATTAAACAGTTATTTCTTAAAACATCTAAATGATGTAAAACCAAAAAGAAACATAATGTGCACTACTGTTCAAAAGTTTTTGGTAAGAGATATGTACTTTTATTCAGCAAGGATGCATTTAACTGATCAAAAGTAACTGTAAAGACATTAATTATGTTACAAAAGATTTCTGTTTCAAATAAACATTGTTCTTTTGAACTTTCTATTCATCAAAGAATTCTGAAAAAAGTATCATGGCTTCCACAAAAATATTAAACAGCACAACTGTTTTTTTGGTTACTTGTTAATAATAATAAATGTCAGCTTTGCATCACAGCAATAAATTACATTTGTAAATTATATTAAAATAGAAAAGTTATTTGTAATAATATTTCACAATATTACTGTTTTTACTTTATTTTTGATCAAATAAATACAGGCTTGGTGAGCATAAGAGACTTTTTTCAAAAACATTAAAAAATCTTACTGACTCCAAACCTTTGAACAATAATAATTCTCTAAAGCAATTTTAATAGTTGAAAACTATTAAAGTTATGCATAAGTTAAACCACCTAAAACAGTAGTCTCACTTCAAACAGACAATTTACACAACTTTAAAGACTAAATAATAAACATTTTCTGTTGAATAATTCATGCAAATTGTCAGATACATTTAAACCCTTTGCAGCATTTAACTCATAGACTTCCATTACTGCATTACTGTAGAATCACTATTCTATGTTATCAATAGACCTTAAGTTGTATTTAACTCAAAACATCCATTTAATTGGGTTTCATTTAGATGAGCTACAATAAATAACCAAATTCAACTAGTTACATAAAAATGCATAAACCAGCTATCAATGCAACTGGATTTGCAAGCAGTGACCAACACAAAACCACTAAAAGAGCTCTGTAAATCCTCACATGGTTTACAGTACGAGTGTTGCTGTATCTGGCAGTACATCTGATCCTAACAGTCACGCGGGCAGGTAAGGCAGAGCGGCAGGACAGGCGGGTGCGCAGTGCTGCGTTAACCTAGAAAGTGTGCGGAGGTCACCCTCATACATCTGTTAAAAAAGCAGCCTATCCTTGGTAACCCTTAAACGACCTTGCAGAGACACATCTGTGATCTCATCTCCACTGCAGTCCTCATTACGTTCTGCAATTTAGCTATCAATTTCTATTAGTGTCTCATTGCCTATCTCTCTCTCTCTCTTCCATAAAAGATGCAAACTACGGGTGGGAGTAGTAAGCTAGCTGTCCAAAAAGGTCAACTAGTGAGTTTATCTAGATATTTTCATATTTTCTTTAACTTTAACATTTAGCGATGGTGCTTAAAATGGGATGAATTTCAAGACAAAACTTTTCAGTAAGGGGTTTAATGTCCTGAAAGTGTGCATTACTTTAAAGTAACAGCAACTTTTGGACTTATCTCTAAATTTATCCCTTCGAGCTGTACCAATGTTTTGTACACAAATTCAAAAAATGTACATAAAATTAAACATGTAGTCCTATATAGACGCTAATAATTTTTTTTTCACTTGTGTTTAAGCTGTTTATATTCAGTAAATAGTAAATAAATAAATACAGTAAATACCGTACAACAAAGTAGCCTAAAACAAAGAACATCCATACTGAAGATGTTGTGCTGCTGCTTAAAGGCATAATTCACTCAAAAATGAAAATTCTGTCATTAATTACTCACCCTCATGTCTTTCCAAACCCGTAAGACCTTCGTTCATCTTCGGAACACAAATTAAGATATTTTTGATGAAATCTGAGAGCTTTCTGACCCTGCATAGACAGCAACACAACTACCACATTCAAGGCCAAGAAAGGTAGTAAGGACACTGTTAAAATAGTCCATGTGAAATCAGTGGTGATGATAGTAGATGAACGAAGGTCTTATGGGTTTGGAATGACAAGAGGATGAGTAATTAATGACAGAATTTTCAGTTTTTGGGTGAACTATCCCTTTAAGTATATTTATCTCGTTTCACTGATATTTTAATTGAAAATCAAATCTAAAAACACAGACCAAATAAATAAATAAATAAATGAAATAAAATAGTCAAAAGTGAAAAGAACAAAGCAAATAAATAAAACAACAGTAAATGGTGAATCATGTGTGTTAATTGTATGTTAGATAATTGTTTACTGAAACTAGTACAAAAAATCCATTACAAAGGAAATGCCATACAAAGTAAAAGAGACACCAATTCATAAAAGTTTTGCACATCACCAATGCTACTTGGTACACATCAAATATCAACTCAATATCGCTGAACAAAACGAGTATCATATTAAGCATTTGTCATTATTCAGACAGTTTTTCATCTTAGAGATTTGAGAAATACACAGTGATGTAGCAGCCAAGTGTGATCTGTTTACATATTTGATACAGTAAGTTGTTCAGATTTCCACTCTTTCTATCACCGGAATAGTTTCTGTCTCCTGAGAGCCTCTTTCTCTATTCTTCCTTCAATCTAGGAAGAAAAGACCTGGGCCATACTGACACTAATACTTTGGATGAAGTGAAACTCACCCAAGTGTGCATGCAAGTGTGTGCGCACACACACACACACACACACACACACACACACACACACACACACACACACACACACACACGCGCGCACGGATGCTTACACACATACACAATTGACGTACACACACACTCGTTCTCTCAGAGGAAACAGAAAGAGCGGGCGAACAGTGAGCTTGATAAGAGTAACATGAAAGCTTGTCTGAGACACGCCTGAAAGAACAGCAGTAAAGAGCTAATATCTGAGGGAAGAGTGTGTGTGTGTGTGTGTGTGTGTGTGTGTGTGTGTGTGTGTGTGTGTGTGTGTGTGTGTGTATGTGTGTGTGAAGTTTAGGGTCAAGTCTACAACACAGCCTTTCTGTCAACTGCATTTATGCGAGAATGACAGCAGCTACAGAGAAGAAAATAAAGAGAAAACAAAAGAACAAGAAAGTAGAATTAGATTTGTACATTTTCTGAAGAAAACAGGTGCTTGTTAGATGGTCTCCTACTGGTCAAGACCCAATCTCCAATTCATTATGACCTCTACTGTAAAATGTTATTACAATTTAAAATTATTGTTTTCATTTTCAATAAAATGTAATTTATTCCTCTGCTGCAAAGCTGAATTTTCAGCATCATTACTCCAGTCTTCAACATCACATGATCCTTCAGAAATCATTCTAATACACTCTTAAACATAAAGGTGCTTCAAAAGGTTCTTCACAGCGATGCCACAGAAGAACCATTTTTGGTTCCACAAAGATCCATTCAGTCAAAGGTTCTTTAAAGAACCATCGCTTTCTTACCTTTTTATAATCTGAAGAACATTCTTTCGCCACAAAGAACCTTTTATGAAACAGAAAGGTTCTTCAGATGTTAAAGGTTCTTTATGGAACAATTTAGACAAAAAGGTTCTTCTATGGAATTGTGAAGCACCTTTATTTTTAAGAGTGTATACTGATTTACTGTTCAAGAAACATTTCTTACTCTTATCAATGTTGAAAACTGTTATGCCTTAACATTTTGTGGAAACCGTGATACATTTTTTTTCAGGATTCTTTGACAAATAGAAAATTTAAAAGAAACAACATTTATTTGAAACAGAAATCTTGAGTAACATTATCAATTTCACTTTTGATCAATTTAATGTGACCTTGCTGAATAAAACAATTCTTTAAAAAAATCTTTCTGAACTCCAACCGTTTGAACAGTACTGCATGTGCAGTAGTAATAGTAATTTAAACAATAAATAATGAATAAAACATGTAATATTAAAAGAAGAATAATAATAATTGACTAGGAAAGACTAAAGCACACCAAACTTAAAGTCTTCAAGGAATAGTTCACCTAAAAATCAAACACAAATGTGAAATACAAAAGAAGATATTTTGAAAAATGTCTGTGTTTTTTATATTTTGAAAAAAGTCAGTGGGATCCAACACTGTTTTTCTTAATGACGAAAGAAAGTGATTTGTTTGGAACATTATGAGGGTGAATAAATTATTAATTGTCATTTTGGGTGAACTATCTCTTTAAAATGTGCCTTTTAATACACAAGCATTTAGCTTAATAAGGTAATAATGAATCATTTTAATAATAATTGATCTTAATAAAGATAGACTTACATTGTTTTATATAAAGCTATTTTTTAGAATTATATAATTAATTATGTATATAAAATTAATTATTTATATAATAGTGTAATTCATATAAAGCTAATGTAAATACCACGGATTTGGCCAAGAAAAGAAAAGAAAAGAAAAGAGCAAAAATAAAGAAAAAAAATAACTTTTCAAACTGAGGATGTTTTTAAAGATTTAGTTCATTTCTAGGCACAAAATTTGTCCTATGGCTATACTGTATGAATGGCATATGATCTTAGCGGTTCACTTCCAGTCGCTCACACACACATAAGGTCGACATGTGGGCATATGTGGCTTGGTTGCAGTGTGTGCCAGCTCTCTGTGACACTCGTGTGTGAGAGAAAGACAGACTGTCACATAGAGAACAGACCAGAATGAATGTGCACAATGATACTGACAGCCAAAAGAGGGCATGTCTCTCTCTCCCTCACTCTTTCCATCTGTTTGTGTCAGAGCGAATCTGTAGCTATCTGTTCTTCCAAACACAAAAAGCACTAGATGTTAAATCCTGCAGGAGAGGGTTAAAGCGTAGTGGAGGTTGAATTTCTTCAGCTGAGCGTGCACAATTAAAACCGTTTCTGTGTCTAAACCGCTGATCATTGTTTGCTGTGAGTTTAAGATACACACAATGAGATGTCTACGAATCTCAGACAGACTCTGATTCACACTAGCACAGAGTTCACTTTAAAACCAAAGGTACTGTTAAATGCACATACAATACACGTCTTTAGACAGATTGGATATGACAGCAGAGGAAGCCCACAGCGAAATAGAAACAGACAGCATTAAGACATGTGAAACCACAGACTGCTTTTATGTGTCAGAGGGAGAGAGAGGCTGGCCTAATAAGTTGGCTTAATAAAATTCCACCAAACAGAGAGAACATACTGGAAAAAGAAAATCATTGCCCATGCTCTCAAATAATATCACATATAAGCATAAGAAATAAGAACTTGTTTTTGCCACACTGCAAGACTATTTACAGTACAAGGCGAAATATCTAATGGAAAACCAATAAATAAAAAAGTGACCAGTTACATCACCTAAAAACCTTACAGCATCCCATATAAATGTTAAGCTAAAACTGGAAATATAGAAATAAAATGTAATATAATTTACCTGGATTAACCATATATGTAATTTATTATTCCATCATTGATATTATTTTATTATCACATATATAATATTAAACAATATATATAATTTATTATTCCATTATTGATATTATTTTATTATCACATATATATTAAACAATATGCATATCTAAACACACACTAATATTATAATATTAAATTATAATTTAATACATAACACTAGATTAAATTATATGCAAATATGTACAAACACAATTAAAAATAATAATAATTACAATATATTATATTAATCTATTATTTATATTACACACAAACATATATATAATTTATTCTATTATTGATATGATTTTATTATTTATATATAATATTAAATAATGTCCAAATATATATAAACATAAAAATAATAACAATTATATATATTATATTAATCTATTATTTATATTACACACACACACACACACACACACACAAACACTGGTTTCCATGTTTTATGGGGACATTCCATAGGCATAATGGTTTTTATACTGTACAAACTGTATTTTCTATCCTCTATATACACACAAAAATATGCATATATGCATATATATATATATATATATATATATATATATATACACACACAGTACCACTTGAAAGTTTGTGAACCCCTTGCAGAATCTGTGAAAATGTAATTTTAACAAAATAAGAGAGATCATACACAATGCACGTTATTTTTTAATTAGTACTGTCCTCAGTAAGATATTTTACATAAAAGATGCTTACATTTAGTCCACAAGACAAAAAAATAGCTCAAATTATTAAAATAACCCATGCAAAAGTTTGTGAACCGTTGGTTCTTAATACTGCGTGTGGTTACCTGGATGATCCATGACTGTTTTTTGTTTTGTGATGGTTGTTCATGAGTCCCCTGTTTGTTCTGAACAGTTAAACTGAGCACTGTTCTTCAGAAAAATCCTCCATGTCCTGCGGAATCTTCAGTTTTCCAGCATCTTTTGCATATTTAAACCCTTTCCAGCAGTGACTGTATGATTTTGAGATCCATCTTTTCACACTGAGGACGATTGAGGGACTCAAACACAACTATTAAAAAAGGTTCAAACATTCACTGATGCTCCAGAAGGAAACATGATGCATTAAGAGCCAGGGGGTGAAAACATCTTTTATGTAAAATATCTTACTCAGGACAGTACTAAATAAAAAATAACATGCATTTTGTATGATCTCTCTTATTTTGTTAAAATTGCTCACATTTTCACAGATTTTGCAAGGGGTTCACAAACTTTCAAGTGGCACTGTATATATATATATATATATATATATATATATATAAACACATAATTAAAATATTGAATAAGATTATTTCTTTTATTTGATTTGTATTTTATTATCATCAATATGCATATATATGAAAATATATATTTTGTGAAACATGTAGTCTGATCAGACATTGAGTCACGACAGAGATTATGGCCATTATCACTTAGTACTTAGTTTAGTCATCACTCTCGAGTGGAAAGCCAAGCTGAGACCGTTGCATTGTAGGATACACTATTCCACACTGTTCTGCTTGTACTGTATACTGCACATTTTGGCAGATTTATTATGCCACACTGCGCACAGTGTACATGTTGCAAACTGCAAAACAGAATAAGTAGTATGGCAGTGTGCCATTCAGAACATGCCCATTGACTGTAGAGTCTTGAAATGACTCTTCAGCGCAGGTCCTTCTACCTACAGTGTTTGAGAGAGCACTACACATGTGCCCTCTCACTGTCAGGTGGGAACTGAAAGCACATCAAGCCTTTACATTTATGGCGATTTGGAAATTCACATTCATGACAGGTAAAAGCACACTATACAACTAGATTGTAAGAAAAGAGTTGTGCTTATCCATGTAAAACTTGCCACTATAATGCCAGGGTCACTTACTGGCCAAAGTCAAAACGACCCTCCAAGGTTTCTATTATATTATGGTCTCTACTTCAGTGTAAGTATGGTTTTTCTCTTTTGTTTGGTGACTAACATTATGCTCTTTGCAGTTAAGAGTCTGGCATTTTTGTCTCATTTAATGCAGATTACAACAACAGAAGCGTGTTTAGAAACATGATTTACTAGTTAACTACTGAACAGAGCAACAAATGCAAACTGCTCTGGAATGACTTTACTGGAACACCATTTAAGAGGACCTACGCTAAAGTAAGATAGCTGGAAAAATTATTATTTTTGGCAACCTCTGGGACATGCAGGCACATATGAAAATAAACCACTTCATGTGAGAGCCATGTGAGAGCCGCAGCGCCACGACAGGGTTTATTTTCCCGGAGCTGTGCTGCCTGTCACAGTTCATTCCTCACATGGGGAATGCTGGAAAGTGGGAATATAATATTTTGAATATCAAATTGGGGCATGGTGCATCATAAATATGAGTGAGCTGGTTATGACTGTCCATGATTTTGCCAAGCAAGGTGTGTTTGGAATAATATTCTTGTCAAAGTCCTCAACCATTACCTTAATCATTAACAACCAATGCATTCAGAGAGAAATTATAGGTTGATAAGAACATGATTTAAGCCACAAGCACAGACCAAAGACAACCCTAAACATGACCCTAAAATTTCATTGACTGATAGGAAAAAACTTTTGAGTAATTTTCAATATTTAGCATACATAAAGAAAATCAGGTGTGTGCCATTAAAAAGTCTGCATATTATGTATGTAACTTGTGGTGTTTTCAACATCTGCTGTCTCACTATATGAAGACATGAACACACAAACTTCATCTCCAGAGCTGCTCTGAGAATCACTTCAGCAGCTTTACACCACTTAATTTGAGAAAACTACTGTCAGATAAACACAGAAACTCAATGGTCTTCACAACAAATAGCCAAAATAAAAGTTTGATTTAACTTGAAGAAATTATTATATTGCAAAATACACTTTTTATTACTATAATTATTTAGGAATATTGTACAACTAAGATCTGTTTTCATCCATGTTTTAATTTATACAACATAAATATTCTGTTGCTCAGCACCCTATTCAACAAAATTAAAAATGCAGTTTTGTTGTAAATTGCAGTATTTTTATTTGCTTACATTTTAAAAGATTGATTCGATTAACATTGAATGAAGTAATATCATTAGACTCCATTTTTGATTATGCATTTGTATTAAATCATAAAACACAAAAATAAAACAAAAAACTCAAAGCAAACAAGACATATTTACATTCATTCTCAAAGTCTAACAAACATGTGGAATTTATTTAATTCCCCAGTATAAAATGAATGTTGTGATGAATATTGATATTGAAAGATACGGAAAAAAATATTACAATATTAAATTCGGCCATATTGCCCATCCCTAGATGATACTACAATAAGTGAAATAATTGCACAGTCAAATCAAATGTATTTGTATAGCACTTTTCACAATATACATTATTTCAAAGCAGCTTTACAGAAAATCATGATGTTAATGTTTATAATATCTTAATATCTTAAGGCTGCATTTATAAGTCATTTATAAGACTATACTGTATGCATACGAATAAAGTTGGATATTATGTAAATCCAATTTTATACATGGAGCTGTGCCATGTTTACAGTGTATTTTGCGAGAAGAGATTGTTTTGACTGTGATTGATTTGTAGTACAGACTCCCACAGTCTAATACACTGTGTATTTCGGAGAACAAAGTGAAATGGATATCTAGTTTGATTAGAAAACTCTTAGGTTACCTGAGTACTGATGATTTAAGGTCACTAACCTGGAAAACTCTGGTTTAAGGGACAGTTCACCCAAAAAATTTTATTCTGTCATCATTTACTGGTAACACTTAATATAGGGACCAATTCTCACTATTAACTAGTTGCTTATTAGCATGGCTAATAATAACATATTGGCTGTTTATTAGTACTTATAAAGCACATATTCTGCATGACCATATTCTATATCCCTAATCCTACCCCATACCTAAACTTAACAACTACCTTACCAACTATTAATGAGCAGCAAATTAGGAGGCAAACATCGTAGTTAATAGTGAGAATTGGACCTTAAAATAAAGTGTGACCCATTTACTCATGAGTCTTTTTCTTCTGTTGAGCACAAAAGATGATATTTTGAAGAATGTTGTTGACGGTAGCCATTGACTTCCATGATATGATAAATTACTGTGGAAGTCAATGGTGACCAGCAACTGTTTAGTTACCAACATTCTAGACACTTCAAGATTCAATATTCTCCAGAATATCTTCTTTTGTGTTCAACAGAAGAAACAAACATACAAGTTTGGAACGACTTGATGGTGAGTAAAAGAAGACAAAACTTTGATTTTTGGGTGAACTATCCCTTTAAGGAAGTGATTAGTTATACTTGTAAACTTACACATTTTTAAAGGTAAACTGATGCACCTCGACTTCCTGAAGTTGCGTAAAGCTAGTCAGTCAGATTGGAACATGCTTTGTGAAGCATTATTTGTTTACTCTATTTGCACAATTGTTATTTTACACAAATTGGATACAGCTACAAATGTTTTGACCATGCAAATTCTTGCCAAGAAAGCAGACAAAATTAAACCTGAGAGGAAGACGACAGAGAGATGCTGCATGTGATGTGATAGTATGATGCTTGAACTCCGAGCCCTGCTGGAACCGACCACACACCCTCAACTAATCAGATCGTCCGATCTCCTCCAGCCTTCCATCAAGGGTTGCGCTCTGAAGGTCAGCTGAGTTGCTCTTTCTCACTCAAGCACACACACACACACACACTTACTCTTCCGTTCTCATACATACACACACTCTCTCACCCCATCTTTCACACACTTCTCTCCCCTCCCCCTCGACTCGTTTTTTGCCCTCTAGAAATGAACGGATCGCTCATGTCTGCTTTAACAAGTGCTGTTATTCAGCTCACGCTATTTGAAGCACTCAAACCAAACACTGTAACACAGACCTGACCACACACACATATACAAATGCAATTAATCATTACAGTCAAGCAGAAAATACATAATATGCATAGTTTGCACCTGTTTATTATTATTAGTACGACACTGCAATTTAATTTTTAAGACAGAAACACCTCTATCTGTGCGTGAGATCAGTGTGATATCTGCAGCACACAGCTGTCACCATGGTAACCACTCTTGAGAGAGAGAGGGAGAGAGAGACAGACAGAATAATTATACAATTAAACAATTAAAGGAGCAGCTAAAACGTTCTCCAGCAGACGCTGGTACTGCGGCTCCATCCGTCCCACAGTTAAAGGGAACAATGAGTCTAACGGTGACCTTTGACACCAACATCGCTCTGCAAACAGCTTTCTGGTTTCTCTGTGTCTTCTGCCACCTCTCCAGGGTGGAGGAAATAAGAGTTCGCTACTCGATATCACTGGCAGCACACTATTTCGCTCAAGAGCCCTTGTGACTGCGAGTTTGAATGCACATGCACAAATATACACACACCTCATTTATTAGTGTTACAAAATCCATCCATATATTCACACTCTCGCTTTCTATTTCCAGTTTTACTATGTAGAAAATACCAGAGTGGCCTGTATCTTGCTGCAAAACACTCTTTGATATGTATGTGTGTGCGTATCTGTGTCAAAGTTTTACTGGGTTGGGACAAAAACAACGAAATTCAGACAATGAAAACATCTGTTTTTGCAGCTTTTCAAAAATCTTTGTGATAATTACTGCAGTAATTTAATGATAACACAATACATTTTACAGGAATAATAGCAAATAGTAAAAGATTAGAAAAAGAAGTGAGGCTGAACTTCATTCTCTATGTTGTGGTCAAAAAGTCGTCTCAAATTGGGTCTCAAATTCACAAACACACACAATGATAAATTTTTTTTTTAATAAAAATAATAAAAAAATAAAAATACAGTAACAAAATTAAGAAGTAAATAAAAACACAAGTAAGGCAGTGTGGCAAATAATGTCTTAATGCTGAAAGTATTCAAGATGTACTGCTCAAAAGTTTGCAGTTGGTAATATTTTTAAATGCTTTTCAAAGAAAAGGCTGCATTTATTTGCTCAAAAATACAGCAAAAACAGTAAAATTATGAAATATTATTACAATTTAAAATAATTGTTTTCTATTTGAATATATTTTAAAATGTAATTTATTCCCGTGATGCAAAGCTGAATTTTCAGCATCATAACTTCAGTCTTCAGTGTCACATGATCCTTCAGAAATCATTTTAATATGATGATTTGCTGCTCAAAAAAAATTTCTTATTATTACCAATGACAGTTGTGCTGCTTAACATTTTTGTGAAAACCATGATACATTTTTTCTAGGATAGTTCAAAAATAGTTTCTTTTATTTATTTAGCATTTATTTGAAATATAAATATTTTGTAACATGATATAAATGTCTTTTGATCAATTTAATGCATCCTAGATGAATAAAAGTATTAATTTACTTAAAAAAAATAAAACAGAAAGAACAGAAAGAACCACTACTGATGAATTCACTATTATTGTACAGCAGTAAGAGTACAGATACCTGTAGCAACTATTGTGTTTTGGTGGAAACTATAGGACCTATTTTTGTAAGGTACTGTAAGATGAGGTACAACGTGTGCTTTACACATGGGATCTATACTCCATAACACACTGCTTCCCAATGGAGCCCGCAGAGAAAAACCAGCTGCTAATTAAAAAAAAAAAAAAAAAAAAATTGACACAGCAGGTCTATCAGAGCCAAACGAGAAGAGCTTACATTAGCATCACCTCCACTATATGAGCACCTCATCACAGCATATTAACACTACCTGAGTTTAAGATCGGCAAAGACACTCATGCAAACTATGTTTTACATCTTCTGAATCACTAAGGCTGAAAAATACTCAAGCACATAAACACAAACATACACTACTCAAGCTTAAATGCATTTCAAAATGTGTCAGACTGTACTTCCATGCATTGCAGAAAGGGCTTTCAGTTCAACTACTGTTATGCCAAATAAACATTAAGTTTACATATTTATAGTTAAAACACATCCAGTTTAATGGCTCAGACATTTAAAGGAAACTCTATCGCCCCCTTGATTACGGAGGTCTGTTACCACTACAGTAATCAGACCTCTAACAAATGCCAAAAGATCTAGTAAACATAACATTTTATTCCAGCCAACAAACGCCCACAAAAGGAGACCAACATGCAATGCGACTAACCAGTTCATTTTGTTTCTATATTTGTGTTTTTGTTTTCTTTTAGCTATATTTCAAAGTATCATGTTGATAAAGAGTTTTTTTGGTGCATTTTCATGTGAAACCTGCAATCTGTTAATATTAATGATATGCAAAACTATATATTTTCAAGTTAATGGATTTTCTGATTGTCTAGTTGAATAATTTGTGAAAAGTGGAAGCCCTGTATAATTAGACTGGCTTATTACCTGACCCTGATGAGATGCGTTTCTTAGGGGGCGTTTACCAAAGAAGTGGGTAAATGTATTAGGGCCCTATGAAATCTATTTTATTTTTCCCTCAAATTCTGTTTTATTCAAATTTCCACCTGGATTATGTTTTTTTTTTTTTTTCTTTTTTCTATTTTATTGTCTCTGGATTCTGTCAGTGGTTTAATTAAATTTATAATGGAATTTAAACTACATCATAAAACAATTTAGTAATTTAATTCCATTTTTAAAATAATAGGGCCCAAAGAAACTCTGTGTTGTCTGTTAATTGTTCTGGATTTCTGATTTAATACAAATTTATTATCATAAAAAGTGGTAATCAAATAAAAGCATAAAACATTTAATTAATAAACAATCTCAATCTAAAATTAAATCAGATAGAAATTGTACAATTCCTTTGATTTTTTGGCAAACAAATTGCTGCACAAAAGTTTATTGTTAAAATTAAAACATGGAAGGTAAATTGTGGAATATTCCTTAAAAAATACATTTAGTTTTTTTTTTTTTTTTTGTAATTATTAACACTTTGTGAAGTACACCCTACTGTACAATAATAATATATTTCTTTCTATGTCATAATTTCTTCAAGTTAAACCAAACTTTTATATTGACGGATTGTTGCGAAGACCTTGTGTTTATCTGACAGTCGTTTTCTCAAATGAAATGGTGAAATGCTGGTGAAGTGACTCTCAGAGCAGCTCTGGAGATGAAGTTCACATGCACATGTCCTCATATAGTGAGATGATAAATGCTTGAATATGCATAGTAGATGAAACTGCATCGCTCATTCACACAGAGACAAATATACTTCATATTTAAACGTCTTTTTGATGAGACACTAGTCTATACTGTGATTTAAGTGAACTGCCCTACTTTCGATTCATTCATCCAAAATATTCCAAATTTGGTGGCATTCCACTCTATACATAATAATTCATCAATTCTGTTTCGCATTTTCCACTTATAATATATGTGGTGTGGGATGTGTAATAAGATCAAACAGAGATCACAAAATGCTTTTTAAAAAAGTTGAAATAGTTTTAACTGAAAAACTAAAATAAAACCCTCAAAAAAGAGCATAGATGCAGGTTTTGCAGTGTAAACTAACTAAAGCGCAGCATGCTTATTAAAACACAAGCGCTAAAAATATCAAAAAATCTAGAACTCACTAATTGACTAGCTGAGCATCATGACCCATCCCTAGTTAATATGGCCGCCATAAAAAATACACAGACGCAGTATGTGTGAAACGGGCCTAGTCTGATTGTCTCAGAAATGAGCTCAGCTGAGTCGACCTGCTTACCTGAGTCAATGTGTTTCTATCAGTTCATTTCAATTAAACATTCCTGACACATCTCTCAGAGCTGAGGATAGCGTGAATGAGGGCTGAGCGAGAGAGAGAGCAAAGTGAAAGAGAGAGAGAGATAGAGATGGGCACAGTAAGTGATGAATAGTTGATGAGATGCTCGCAGGCAGAGCAGAAAGAGGAAAGCTATTCTCTTTTACTCTCCCTCCTCCCTCTCTTTCTCTCTCTTTTTCTGGTGTGCAGCCCCCCTCCCCCTTCAGTGCATCTGGTTTTCTCTTTCTACCACTCTCATTTGCTTACCTTCTCCCCTGTTCCACTCATTTTTCCGCAATAGCATCTCTCTCACGCTCCCTTTCTCTGTTTCAGTAATATCTCCCCTCCTAGTTTCCCACAGATTTGTGATATCAGGAGAGTGCTGGCTATAGGACAAAATATATATTACTTTTATTTTCATTGCACGTGCGCTGCGGTTGAATTCGTGACAGATTCATCTGATTTCTGTCTCTCTGAATGACAGTAGAAGAGTGCTGGGTGGATGGAGAGACAGACAGATTCTTCTTTCTTGTGCTCATACAGTGGGGTCTTAAAGTCTGAGAGCTTCTTGAGTGGTGTCATTAAAGCAAAAATGCAATGTACGTTTTTAATTTTTGCTCAAATTGTCATTTGCATTTGCAATGTTAAATGTTTTGCGACATACAAAACACAAAGAAATTCAGGTTATTTTTTTTTATAAAACTAATTTATTTTTATTGTCACTCAAATTCTCATGTTTATTGTTTTATTTAATGCTTATTTTAATTAGAAAAATCTGCATTTTTGCAGACTTTTGCATTCTGTCAATAAAGAAAAAGGGTGACACTGTACAATATACTAAGAAATTAATATATTCATTGGTAATTTGAAATGAAATATAGTTTACATTAGAAAAAATGTTTTCATTTAAAACATTTTTCATTGCAAATCATAACATAAATGGTAAAAGAAGCATTTTTACAGACTTTTGAATTCTGTCTTCAAAACAAAAACTAAAAGAAATTCAGTTTATTTAAAAAAGGATTAATTTTTACTCAAATTCTTGCAATAATATAATTTGCTATGAAAGATGTTCATTTTAATGAGACAAATCTGCATTTTTGCAGATTTCTGCATTCATTAGAGAAAATGGCAATGTACAAAATATTAAGTCATTTTATTTTTTATACTTTTTTATTTTCACCTAATTCACTTTTTTTCCTTTTTTTTTTTTTAATTTTCACTCAAATTCTCATGTTGCCAATCTGTTTTGAAAATAAATACAGTTTAAATTAGACAGAATGTTTCCATTTTTCTTATTTAAAACATTTTCCATTGCAAATTATCAACAATAAAATAAGCATTTTCGCACACTTCTGTCATTAAAGCAAAAGAGTAACAATATTAACAAATTCATGTTAATTTTTAAGAAATTCATGTTAACTTTTTATTTAACCTTTCACCCAAATTCTCACATGGATAAATTGGAAATTTTAATTAAATGCAAAAGATTGCATTTTTTCAGAATTTTGCATTCCGTCATTAAAACAAAAGGCCAATGCACAAAATACTAAGAAATTCATATTAACAGAATTTTTTTTTTTTTAAATTTTCACTCAAGATCTAATGTTGGTCATTTAATTTGCAGTGACAAATGTTATACAATGTTATAAATAAAACTATTTCCACATACATTTGGACCTCACCGTACCACATGACCCAAACAGGAAGTCTTTAACATCACAGATACAATTACATTCCTCCATTCAGTACGATTAGCAAAACACGACTGCCATCATGGATTGCGTAGTTAGCGTCCATGAACCAAAATTGAAACCCCTGGACTACCGAGGAGGTTTGTGAGCATGTGTCAAGGGACTGAAGATAAACTAAGTGCTGTTCAATAATTCAGTGACTGGGTAAACCTCAACTGTCCTTCTGCAGCTTAAAGGACATCCACTGTCTCTATAAGCTCCTTATGAAGCTCCATTGCTCCTCTAACACAACTTCATACAGCATCTACACGTCAGATTAAAAAGCACCAGCTTCCTCTATATGAGCTGCTCTCCCCCAGTGGGAGATTTGCTTGCATTACCATAATCTGACCAGGAGGTGGGGCTATTTCTGTGAAGCCGCCTCTGATGTTCTGCATGTCTTCATGGCTTCAGGGTTTGTGCAGGAATGTTTAACAGACTGCAGTGAAGGAAAAGCAATAATGTTGCGAGCGCAAATGCGCCGCTGTTTGCAACGGAATACTAAAACAATGCGCAATCAATACGTTCATTAATTTTTCCCATTTCGTATCTGAGGGCCTTTGATACGGGCTGCTTTTTATCTGGCGTGAACACGCCGGCTCAACTGCCCTCGGCTTTCTGTTCTCTGTGTGTTTGAAAGAACACATGGAGAAGTTACTGTGAAATATAAATCAGAGGCAAATGAGAGAAAAAGGAACACGGTCAGCTAAAACTCTGCACTCTAGACTGCAGCCTGCATAATTCATACGAGCTCCAGATCTCTTTCTCTCATCGGCACTGACACACACACTCTTTCTCAATCCTGCAAGCACATTCAGACTTACAGAGTGTGTGTCTCTCTGTCACTTTCTGCTGCAGAGTTCAAGGTATGGTCACTGATCAGTCACGTTTAGTTCAGTCACACTGGACTAGAAGTTCACTCATACCCTGTCCGTCTGTTGGTTTCTACAGCTGCCACATCTTTCAGTCTCAGAGCTGGATTGTGTTTCTGAGCGCACCAGTCTCTGTGGATCAAGACCGCTCTCATTTTCTTTCTAACAAACAGTAACACTCACTATGTGACAGGCTTTTGCACTGCTCATTTTCCTAAAGGTATGCATTAGGCTTTCAGCTTTTACTGGGTAAATCCTCTTAAAATCACCTGACCTCCTTCACATACACTATTTCTGTATGACACTTCTTTCCTCTCTCACTTTCCCCAAACTTTTTGGAGTAAACAAAAGCCATTTTCCATTCATTCACAAGCTAACTCATTCATATCGGCTCAGTGACACATACAGAGAGCCAATTTCACCGGTTTGGATATCATTTTCTCAGCTCAGAATTGATAGGCCTGTTTATATATGCCACTCATCATTCTAAAAACTAATAAGTAAATATAAATATCTAAATATAATATTTTGTAGCTTGATTTAAATGATGACCTCAGTTATTATTTAAATTTTTATTTTATATTTAGATGTTATTTTAAATAAGCTTGAATTACAAAGGCCTTTATTCATAAGCTTAAATTTTTGCTGGTCATCCCAAAACCTGATTATATTTGCATATGCAACCTGTTTGTATTTTTATAATTGCATATGCATTGCATGACATAAGATGTTATTTTATATATATAAAGGACTGCAGAGGAAGCTGTTAAGGCTATGCATATATTATATTTTTTATATTTATTATATTAAGTGGAGAAGTGGGCATGTATACACTAATGCATTATGAACTACTACACATTTTTGTCTGTGTCTCAGATATACAGTGTTTCCTAAAGCCATGACTGTCTGGAAAGAACAGGACAGGAAGAAACAGAAAGTCCTTCTAATATAATTTTAGGGTTACATTATTACTAATTCAATAATATGCCATTAGACTAAAAGAAAAGACACACAGGAATTAAAGAGAGAGAACACTTAAGGCTCTGTCTCTGGACGATGGAGTTATTCCAGCAAAAACACATAATTATATATGTCTACTGGAGTGAAAATCACAATGAAAAAGTAAAAATGCTGAGGCTAATATCTCAAAGTGTCATGCAAAAGCCTTAATTTTAACCACACCTCCTTTGAAGGTCACTTGAAAACCATTAACTGATTAACAAGGCAATTTGCAAGCAATTTGAAGAAATAAAACATACCTCTGCACTAAAACGCTGCTATTGTTTCAAACAGTCACACTATTCTTAAAGCACACTGATCCCATGCTCATTTCTAATTCATAAAATGTAAATATAATACAATGAAAACATCATTAAATGAAAAGTCATGTTAAATTAATGTCATTGCAGGCTATAAAACATTCAGAAATATGTCAGATTATAATAGAGAAGGACCGTGAACCCAGAGCTTATCTGCATTTGAATGGGAATCCCTTTCTGTAGGGGCCTTGCCGCTGCCACCTGATCCTGAACCAACCTCAGGCAGCAGATTTCCAGTTTCCCATCACGTGGTTTCCTGATGCCAACCCAAAGCTAACTGATATGCTGCCGTCTGCATTATTTTACACACATTTCTGAGGCACGAAACTTCACATACCCCAATGGCCAAGAGACATCTGATGCTTCTCACCATACATACACTTACAACATCATGAAAAGGTTAGAGACCTGCATGAATCATGGCACATCATGCTGCATTATGTGAAATCACGTGTTTCAGATGAACATGGGCGACTCTTAGCCTGAAGATTCATGTATTGCTTTATATTGATTGAACTCCGTTGCCTGAGAGTACAGAATAATTGGTAATTTAATGCATGTCAAGCTGATGGTTGTGGCAAAGTGTTTTAACATTTATTTCTAACTAGTATGTTTCTATGTATTATTTCTAACTATTCTAACAGCTTACTTATTCCAATAGTGATTGAAAACAATTCATTTAATAGTATTTGTATTTGTTTATTTGATAATAATTATTCCTATTCTATTAATCTCAATAGTGACAAATTACTATTATTAACTATTTTTTTTTTTTTTTTGTAAATGTTTTCTGTGGCGATCTGAGGTTCAGATATCAACTAATAATTTTAAACTAATATGTATTCCATTCATTACTGGTTCCTGGTCCAATGTAGTAACTATTCATTTGGTCTAGTTAACTACTCCCATAATTAGTCTTAGTACAGTTTTCCTAATACTATAGACAAGATGGTGGGAAAAAATGCTGGTGTAACATTTACTTCAGAAAACTTTTCACTCAGAAATTGGTAGTAAATTTCAAAGCAAGTATAAAACACATATAAAACATGTCACATTTTGAAGTAGACTATGGTAAGCTTTATTTTATTTTATTTTATTTTTTTTTTTACAGTGTAGTACTGATTTATTAATGTGCATTAGAATTTTTAAAGAAAACATTTTTAATCTTACTAATAAGCAACTATCAAGTGACTAATTGACATAATACAAGTAAAACATACAATTCCAACTAATGAGATGAAAAAGTTACTCGTAATATAAAAGAAGAATAGTTACTAGCAAATCTGGAATATGTATAGCGACAACTAGAATACATACTAGTTAGAAGCAAACGCTTGATATCTAAACCACAGATCCTCATATAAATAATAGTAAAATATATTACCAGTAACAATGGTACAATATTTGTCACCATTGGGACAGTGCAAAGCAAAGCCAAAGAACTGAATAGATACTGACCACTACACTAAAAACAAAAAAAAAATGGTGTAGGATTTATTTTGTAAATAATTACAAAGAAATGGCAAGTAACATTAAATTAAACATGAAATATTTAAGTAGAAAGACTGAAATAATATTCTCTTGTGATTTTTTTCCAAAAAATCATTTTTATAGTGTATCAGAACACACTTCTTTCTAGCATCCACTGAACTGGTGAAAGTGAAGAACTCATTAGTCAGTATTAGTCACTATTAGTAATTAGTTCTCGCTGGCTTGACGGAACAAATGTTTAAGCGGCTTGCCACAGATGTGGTCAATGCCTCTCTCTGCTTGTAAGCTTGTTTGTGTGTCTCTCTCTCTCTGTGTGTGTACTGGTGTACACCTAAATGTTTATAACGGTGATTAGAACAATACTGCAGAGACGCCCAAACACAAGCGACCCATCTTCCCGTTCTCCTCTAGAGCAAAACGCAACGTTGTGATGCTCTCCGAGAACGAGCCGTTATTCGTTAACAATGAAGAGCCACAGCCACCACAGTCACAGTGAATAAACTTACCGCAGTCTTCACACAATATGCTCTCCACATCTTTCTTGAGGGTCTTCTCGGTGCTGTCCAGAGGAGCAAACGACGCTTTGAATACTAAAGGCTCCTCCGTAGGGTCCATGAAAAAGATATATCTGTGGTGCTTCTCCACCGCCACGCACGGAGCCTCGGAGCCGAATTCCCCGACGGTGACCAGCTGCTCGCGCTCCAGCCCGCCGCTGTTCACCGGCCACACGTTCAGCACTTTGACATTCACACTGTAGGGCTCCACGGAGACGTTCTCGGGAAGCGAGCTCACCTCGCCTTCGATCACCACGGCCGATCGGTAAGCCTGGTCCTGCAGCGAATCCAAACTCGGGGCGTAGCAGGCGAAGGAGACCCCGATGACAAGCATGGAGAAATGCACCGGATCAAGCCTCCTCATGCCGTCTGCTGTGGCTCAGGGGCGGCCGGCGGCGCTGCTGCAGTGCTCTCGGGGCAGAAGGTGCTGGGGGACTGAGTGCGAATGGGCTTGCGCAAGTGTCCATGCCATCTGCGTGTGCCGCTTTCCCCATGCACTTGGTGACGGGGAAACACCAGCCGCTGAGGAACCGGAATCAGCCCCGGTCACTGCTGGGCTGCTGCATTCTCCTTCAAATCACAATCCCCAAACTCAATAAGCATGCATGCATAAATGACGCTCCTTTGCTGCAAGACGCTCCTCTCGCACACTCTCCCTCTCCTCTCTCTCTCTCTCTCTCTCTCTCTCACCCTATCTCGCTCTCTCTTTCTCTAGCTAGCTATCTATCTATCTACCTATCCAGCCAATGTCAGCATCATCACCATCATCAACATCGCGCGGACGGGCAGAGAGACGCCTCGCTCGCGCACACAAAAGCGGCGGAGGTGCGAAAAAGGTCCAAAGACGCGCTCCGCCGCGCAAACGACGCGCTGTTGTTCGGCTGGGCGATGCAACAAGCGCGCGCCCTCCGCTCAGCGGCTTTTACGTGAGCAGATCTCAGCCGTCTGCTGGAAGTTCTGGCGCAAATGCACTAATGATACGGAAGCGTCCGACAGACCGGCCGCGGAAAGAAATCCCTCGAAAGCGGGCAACCTGCCGGTGTAAATGTGCGTTAATTATGTTAATACGCCGCCCGACATCAACTAATAGAGAAACGGCAGTCGGGGCACCGCGGCAGACCGCTGACGCGATGACTAACGCTGCGAAAAGCAGCTGGAAATGCAATCGATGCCTGGTGAAAAGTGCGTTTGCTATGATTTTCTACTCGAGAACAATCCGCATTCAGGTCACATTCACCATTTTGCCCCAAAAAGCGATCCGCCACGCGCCAAGAAGACAGATACACAGCAAACCACCGACCATCCTATCAGCCATATTTACCCCGGCAACAGGTCCTGCGGGTATTTGACATGTACCCAGGGCTCTATAATGAGAGGAGGGGACCGGTCATTGCGCCGTCATGACAAGTCAAACTAAATGAGCAGAATGATTCGCCACAGTCTGGAGGATTATTTTGTGCACGCTTTGGACTGGGTTTTTAACTTGAACATTAGGGTTACATCATGCGTAAATGCGTCGCGAGAGAACGAATGTGCCATTGCCGTCCTGCCCTGAGGCTGCTGTAGAGCGACATCTGCAGTCACAGCGCGAGTGTGTAATGCGCTGCGAACACCTGTCTCGCTTCAGACTCTTCGATATTGTTTTCGCGTTCGCTTTACTGGGGCAATAATGAACAAGAAGTTTCGAGATGATAAACATGTAGTTTAAAACACAGGCATCAAGCTTTTTCAAAAAAAATCTATCTTTGTAGTCTCGTTGGATTTTTGAAAAAAGTTTATACCATTTTCGCCAGAAAAATTGTTTAATGACGGTCATCACTAAATTAAAACGCTTATTTTCGCGGTATTTTAATATTTTTATTTTAATATGTTTTTAATCTTTATCAATAATATTTAATTATATTTATTTTTAAAATAAATTTAATAATATTTATTTAATATAATAATATTTTTTGTTATTATCGTTGAGTCATTAAAACCAAGAACAAATCGTGTCAAAAAACTGAAAAAAAGTGTCTGAAAATTATCATTTTTATGCAATCTTTTTTAAGAATATTATTAATATTTGAACATTTTTGTCTGACAAATGAAAAGTGACTGTGGCATAACCAACTTGCAGGAGCCACTGTTGTCATGTGACAATAAAATAATAAATCATAGAGGACCCTCATCATATAACTCTGTAAAATATGTTTGAAATCATTGCTATTTTTAAAAATCAAAGTGATATAAACGATTTTAAAATGTATAGAACCCTCATAAATTCAAATATTAGATTTCTGAGAATGCGTTGACATGTTTTCTACTAAAATGTTAAAATACTTTTCTTATTCATCACCTTTTTATTATCACCTTTTTATTACTTACACACTTGCCTAATAAATGAACACACACACACACACACACACACACACTACTGTGCAAGTCTTAGGCTACTAGTATTATCACCAGCAAAAAAAAAAAAAAATTAAGTCAGTAATTTCTGTCTTTTGCTGTAGTGTGTCAGTAGGAAATATCAGTTTACAGCTCCAAACATTCATTTTGCCATTAATTGTAATAATCCAGTGAGATTTTTGTCTGACAACAGCCAGTGCTCCACACAGAGATCTGATCTCACCATCATCGAGTCTGTCTGGAATGACATGAAGAATCAGAAAAAAAAACTGAGACAGACTAAATCTAGAAGAACTGCGGCAATGTCTCCAAGATCCTTCAAGAAACCTACCTGCAAAGCTACAGTACTGTTAAAAGTTTTAGGCACTTGTGTAAAAATGCTATAAAATGAGGATGCTGTCAAAAATAATGTCATAAATAGGGCTGCTCGATTAATCGAATGCGATTATCATGCGCATCATGTCAGTAAAGCCGGTTCCGTGATTAGTAGTAAATCTCCATCACCTGCTTTCAGATGGAGCAGCATTTAATACACACAGCCGTAGTTCACTGACAAGCTACGCAATATCGAGTTCATAATCGCAGACTGATTTAATCGCGCGATTATGAAATCTATAATCTGCGATACTGACAACTGTTTGCGTAGCATCTCAGTGAACTATGGCTCTGTGTAGTAAATACTACTCCTTCTGAAAGCACGTGAAAATACCACATTTAATAACGTCTTTACTCCAAACTCACTTCATAACATTTGGTGTGACCACCCTTTGCATTTAAAACAACTTTTATCCTAGGTACACTTGTGCATAGTTGTTCAAATAGCTTTGCAGGTAGATTTCTTGAAGCATCTTGGAGACATTGCCACAGTTCTTCTGGATTTAGTCTATCTCGGATTTTTTATTCTTCATGTAATCCAATTATTGGCAAAATGAAACATAAACTGATATTTCCTACTGACACACTACAGCAAAAGATAGAAATAACTGGCTTAAAACTATTTATTTATTTTATTTTATTTTTGGTGAAAATGCTAGTGGTCAAAGACTTTTGCACAGTAGTGTGTGTGTGTGTGTGTGTGAGTGTGTTTATGTAACTTCTACTCTTTAGGCGTCCTCAAAGCACTCAATGAGCAAGAACTTCAGAATTCACTCACTCATTCATAATTAAGCTGAAAAAATGCACGTGTTGACAGTCTCTACTGTGGGCGCGGTGCTGTCGCTGTCCGTGGTGCTGAACAGCAAACAGATATGTATGTCTATTAGTCCATATCATTACCATTACTAAGCCCTATCATTTTGTCTGTGATTATGTAATTTTACTGCTTATTCGTTTTAATCTAGTTTGAATGGTCACTTTTTGTTCTTATTTTTTTTTCAGTTACGCATACTGACAAATATTGTAACAAGATAAATGCAAGATGATGTGTGAAAATATCTAACAGTAATAAATAACCAACATGTTGACATTTATTCGCCTGTTCTTTAAGGTTTCCCTTTCTCTGTCTCTCTTTCACACACATAGGCTACACTTATTAAAAACATACACACGACTCATGATAATATGAGTGATAATCTATATCTGTTGATGAACACAGACAAAAAGAGTGGCAAAAACCTTTAAAGAATAGCCAAAAAAGATCCAAATGACTTGATGGAGAAGTTTACTGCTTTGTGCGCAATCGTAACGCTGATGTGACTTTGACCAACACACTCCTGATAAGAATCTCACGGACTGCAGAAATAGAGCCCCTCCATCAGACGGAGACTTCAAGATGAGCTAAAAAAAAAAAAATAAAAAAAAATGCGCAACGCGTATAAGAGTCCATTCTGTGTGAATAGAAGTCAATGGAGAAGTTTATGCTTCAGTACGCTGAACAATCTGCTTTTCTGTGGAAACATCCTGACACAAAATAAACAAGCAGCTAATCATCGACATGAATCTTTAACAACTGGAGTCTGCTACAAAAAAGGAGAAGGCAGTTTCATGACAGCCATGTTTGTACATCGAAATCCACAAATGGTTACAGAATGTCGTAAAACTTGTGTTTTGTGGTGTCTCTTTGAAAATAGACCCCTTTCACACCCTTTTCAGGTTTTAATTACTATTCCTTGCAAAATTATACATTCATAAATGTAATTTATGTTTTTTTAAGAAAGATGTTTATATACATTTGAATCCTTTACATAGCCTAAACATTCAGTTGCTTTTAAGACAGTGCAATGGTGTTATACTTATAAGAATAATAGAATACGCTTTAGATCATTTCAGAATATCATGTATTGTAACACAAATATTTTCTTTTTTCGCTTTTAAATGTTGAGTTCTTTGTGGCTTATCTGATCCAAGTTGGACGCGGAGGTTGCCGTCTCCTCCTTCAGGAAGCGTCTCTGGCAGCAGATCTCGCGAGAGTTCCGCGGTCGCTCAGCAGCAGTCGCTTTTGCAGCAGGGCTGAGGGAGACGGAGAGAGAAGGTAAGCGGGGAGGCTGCATCATGGCGGACAGAGACAGTGAAAGTGAGCACGGTGGATTCGCCACAGGCCCCGGCCCGATGCACCCGGGCGCCGCGGCGCGACTCCAGCACGACACGGAGGAGCTCGCCTCGAAGCGGGTGGACATCCAGAACAAACGCTTCTATCTGGACGTGAAGCAGAACGCCAAAGGCCGCTTTCTGAAGATAGCAGAGGTCGGGGCCGGGGGAAACAAGAGCCGCCTGACTCTCTCCATGTCCGTCGCCGTGGAGTTCCGCGACTACCTAGGAGACTTCATCGAGCACTACG
Source organism: Spinibarbus caldwelli (assembly GCA_039654775.1). Taxonomy (NCBI): domain Eukaryota; kingdom Metazoa; phylum Chordata; class Actinopteri; order Cypriniformes; family Cyprinidae; genus Spinibarbus; species Spinibarbus caldwelli. The sequence continues at coordinate 19,227,628 of CM077247.1, read as the reverse complement.
CCCAGCTGGGCCCCAGCAACCCTGACACGGTGCAGGACGAGCCCAGGAGGGCGCTTAAGAGCGAGTTCCTGGTGCGCGAGAATCGAAAGTACTACATGGATCTGAAGGAGAACCAGAGGGGGCGGTTTCTCCGGATCCGGCAGACCGTCAACCGCGGGCCCGGCCCGGGAGCCTCGCAAGGCCAGACCATCGCGCTTCCCGCACAGGGACTCATCGAGTTCCGCGACGCGCTCGCCAAACTCATCGACGACTTCGGCGTGGACGAGGACCCCGCGGAGCTGCCCGAGGGCACGTCGCTGACGGTGGACAACAAGCGCTTCTTCTTCGACGTGGGCTCCAACAAGTACGGCGTCTTCATGCGGGTCAGCGAGGTGAAGCCCACCTACCGCAACTCCATCACGGTGCCCTGCAAAGTCTGGTCCAAATTCGGCGCGACCTTCTGCAAGTACGCCGACGAGATGAAGAAGATCCAGGAGCGGAGCCGGGAGCGGAGGGCGCGAGAGATGCTACCGGAGGGCCTGCACGAGGACGACGGGGACGAGGACTGACGCATACAGGTGTGCACAGAACGAATGACATGATAATCAGACGTTACTTTAATGTGGGATCGATCTACAAACACACAACCCTCACCGACTCAAACAGTTGCATCTCTTCACTCATCGCCGGAAGTTACCCACTACTTACCCACCATTTAACAGTAAGACGCTGCTATCGACAACATGATGTATGAACCGTGTCCAGGATGGTGCAGGAGTGTGTGTATATCCCTCTTTACCCACGTGTGTGACACATCCAAGCTCTTGTGCGCTGCAAAAATCCACTTGTTTTCCAGTGCAAATATCTCAACATCCTATATAGAAATATACAGTACTTTTATTGTTTTAAGACAAAATCCAACAGATTGCACAATTTTATTCAGACCACTCATGACACACAGCAAAGAATGTCAATACTGGAAATACAAGAACATACCTATTCAATGGTAAAATGACACTTTATATAAACACACATGAGTGGGGTCAGTTGTAATATGCTTTCTAAACACTTCAGCACTGACACCTGTCAATCATGTTGCCAACTTGACAGAGGCCGCTTCATGTGCGAAAACTGATGACCTAATGTGTTTTGCAGATTTTAAAATGTACTTTTTCATTTAAAAAAAAAGTACAGTGACGTGAAAATGCTGCTGATATTCAGCATGCACACTGGGGTTTTTAACGAGAGCGTGCAAAGTGAGTTACGTCACTGTGGCTTGTTGCTTATTGGAGCAACTGACCCCACTTCTACAGTTCTGCTTGTCAAGTACATAATTTTAAAGATGCTGCGTATTTGACTGGAAAACAAAATGGAATTTTTTTTGCAGTGTAATACTATTTCCAAAGGTGCAAATTGAAAAAGCGGAAGAAATATATAATTAGTGCTCAGTTTTGACTTCCAGCACCAAAGCTATTATTTAGGAACCGTTTGAACCAAAGGTTCAACATGCAAACGAACATCAGAAGTGAAGGAACGGTGATGCGGGAGTGCTGTGAATAATTAAACATGCACTATTGTTAGATTCTTCAATTTATATAAATGGATGTCACCCCTTCTGGTTCAACTTAAAAGGTGCACTTGGTCATTTCTCCATTATTTAAATGGTTTTTCGCTGGTTGCATCATGGGGGCCGCCATGTTGAGATCACGTGACCAGCCACAGCATAAACTCAATGTTATTAGTCACTTTCATTTGCAAAACAAATTTATCATGGCAGAAGAAGCTTCATGTCTCGCATAAAACGAAAATGACCAAGTGCACCTTGAAATGCATATGAGGAAATCTAGATATGTTGTTTACTCGTTTGCCTTTTAACTCTATACACAAAGCAAATGAGATTGTTTGTTTGCACGCGTCATGCAATGTGTGCTTCGGTAGCCGCACAGCGAAGGCATTGCTAAAACAACCGGTTGACGTTTGTTCCTGTTAAATACGAACCCTGTTGCACCATTGCCCACTGACATTTGGGCAGACAGTTTCATTGAAGTGCTAACTTAGATATACAAACTATGATTTTGTGAATCAGATATACTTAGATCCTTATGAAATTGCCCACGTTTTCTGTGGGAATTTTTCTTTATTTTGTTTTTGGGGACGGGGTGGGAGGGGGGCGGGTACTCAAAAAGGAGCTGTCCACTAGTGCGAGTTGCGTTAATATCTGCGCGGAGCATCCTCTACAACGTCAAAAAACAACTCTGGTGCCTTATATTCTCCACACGTTTACATGCTTTACGTGTTCGATCATTTTCTTTCCAATCGCTGTTTGTCTTTCTTTGTCGTTCGGGGTCACAACGGCGTAGTTGCTGTACCACTCGTGGAGCTTCTTCGATGACTTCTTCGACAAGCCAATCAAAGAAAGAGGCACACGAGGCTCTCGGCCCTCCACGTTGCTGGGAAAAGAACGATGATGTCGTAATCAAACAGCACTGACGTAAACATGGACGTGCTCGCGTTCACGTCATATCAGAATTACTTGGTTTTTTGTGGCGGTGCTCAAAGGCAAAATCAATCCATGTGCAGTTTTGTCCTTGATGCCAGCTTTTGAAAAAAAATTTAAATTATGAGTAAGACATAAACAGTTTTTTTTGCTCGTCAAAAACTTTGGTAATTCTGCCCTGACTTGAACGCAGCAGTAGTCACCTAAAGGCGGTGGAGGTCTGCTCCTTGTGCTCTGTGTAAAAAATATATAAATGAATTAAAAAAGTAACACAGGTTAAAAAAACAAAAAGAAAAAAGAAAAAGCTGCGTGTAAAAAAAAATTGCGTGATAAGGTTGTACGTATGTTTCTCGCTACAGCCCAGCGTTATGTTAATGTAGGCCTATATTAGTAGACTTACGGCCGAGGCAGTAGCCTGTATGATTTTTTTGTATGGTGCTAATATCCCCATTCGTGGGATGTACTTCTGCCGGTCTTATCAGTTGCTGAATTCGTTTGTTGTCAACCTCGTCACATCGCACCTTGAGATTTTACTTTTCTCACTAAAGTTACAGTGCTAACATTTCAGTATCGTGTGCAATATATTGTAGGCTGCGTGCCAATGGCGGCATTGCCCAAAATTCAGTCCCGCCACAGGTTCACGTCCCCCTTTGGACCCCCAAAGCAAAACTGTTTCCTGAAAGATCTTATAATGAGTACTCTATTCAATGCCTGATTGGAAATCCTACAAAATCGCTGAATGACGGTGTGATAACTATAAAAATAATCAAAGCTACACATGGTCAAATTAAACGTTTGTTGTTCTGTTTTTGTTAATCCAGTTGTATATTCCAGATGATTCTAACTACGAATGTTAACGCTACAAAAGCATTACCAGAAATACTACTTTGAGTATCTAGAAGACAATAATGCAGTGTTTTTGAAAAGACATTACTGATGGCTACCTCTTGGGGTCCAAGGGGGTTCGGATTCTGTGGGACGATTGAATCTTGCGTGACGTCGGCATTTTGTGTGTGTGGATACTCGTCCCCTGCAACGACAAAAAATGTACGCATGAGGCTCGCTCTAATCGAAACATTTCTCTGCGTATTAAACTAACCTTTTTGACTGCCCAAGTCAAAGTTGAGGGTTTATTCTACTAACTAAACCAGTCACCACAAACAGGGACCGTCTGAAAGCACCTGCGTATACGGCGGCAAATCTGCTCTCCGCCATTCAGACGCAATCCTGTGTGACCTAAAAATATAGTGATGTAGTCATTTAAAAAGCTTCTTGGTGGTTGGAGTAGTTTAATACTCGATTGCTAATATATATGTATTTTCTTATTTTAGCCAATGTTAAATGCACAGTGCTTCAGTCAGAGATATCCATAACTATTTATTTGACAAAATATCTTATGAATGTTGTTAGGAAAAAAAGATAAAGCCTTTTTTTCCTCAAACCCTCTCTCGACATAAGCCAGCTCACTAGTGTTGCAGTGAAAAGCCTGTTGCTGTCAGACCCAAACATCACAAATACTCGGATATATGGGGTTTTGTAAAACGGAGACCTTTATATGTACTAAATCCACCAGCCTACGGACAGTTCGGGGGTTTCTAGCCACAGACTCCCATGCTAAAGGCCCATTTCGTGCTAAGCACATGAGGAAGTCTATTGGGGATCAAGGCTGACATTATTCCTGTGGAGCGTTTGGTCTCTTGTTTACCACTGCACAATATTAAAGCATACATACGCACTTTGTCTCGCTCGATATGCCCTCGCATCTCTTCAAGACTGAATCTGAAACGGCATGCTTCTCTTGTAGGGGCTATTTTAGGTCTGTTTGTACACTGTTATATTTCTTTTCCTCTTGAGACCGGTAAGCAAATCTTTTTCCTATCACTGCCCAGATCCGATTACGAAAACTGCTCGATGCGTGCCACAGTATGAAATTTAAACTGGAAGTAACATTTAAAGGTGTTTTCTAGAGCAAAATGATGCAAAAACGCACCCTCGATCGAATACGCACATGTTTTAAGTCAATCGTGAAGGTGCTATTGGGTACTAAATAACTTTCTCGTGTAATAGTGTTGCTCTCCACCAGCAAAGACCAGTATTGGTTTGATGCACAACAGGCTGTGGGGCCAAAAAAAAAAAAACCTTAGATGGTACTCCGACTCCATGCTGGACTGGATAAAAGAGCAATTTCAGTCTTTTCTCCAGTTCCAGGTGCTGATTCGAACGTCACCTGTCCTTAATGAGCAGAACTGAACTAATGGAATTGAACTGACACCTTAAAGCCCTCACTTATCTGCAGTTTCCAATACGAAGAGTGAAGCGCAACCTTTTAACTTGATCTACGTGTTAATTTCATGAAGCGTGTGTGTGCGATCATACGTTTCCCCTTCCTGTTAAACAACGGCCAGTCACCAACTTGGGTTAGTTCTCATACTTCACGTTCCTTCGGTCTCACAAGCTCAAGGCTTTGACCTGCTTAGCATGTAACTGTGAGCGTTTTGCGTATTAAGCAGACTGTCTGGGAGGGGTCCTGCATCGAGGGTCAATGCACAAGGAGGGTATTCACATATCCCACCAACCATTTCCTTTTTATTCCCTATCAAATGTGTTGTACTTAAAATATATATATGATCTGTGATGTGTGTGTATATATGGTTTGTTACATATGATGCTCCTCTTTATTAAAAAAGATAGCATATATATATATATATATATAAAAAATATATAAATATGTACATGATTCCTATAAACGTGTTCCTATATGCGTAGGAAACGTATATAGGAAAAAGCATATTGCTGTTTTTTTTTCCTTTGTATTTTATACTTACAGAAAGCATTGAATCAAATGGATAAAATACTTGCACTTTAAATATATAAAGAAAATAAAAAAATCAGCATATTATTTTTGATAGGTGACCTCACATTCAAAGATTCTATAATTACTTTCCAGGCTTTGTGACAATTGCTGTTTGGCAGAAATCTATGAAGTTCTTCTACATATTGAAGTCTATTTTGTCTGTGTTACAGAAGGTTTACTAAAGTAAATTGCATGATGACTAAGTAGTGCACCAACTGTTATTTTCTTTAGTTGGTTAAAAATGTCTAATGAAAAAATACTGTGATGATTATTCTCATGTGTGTACCTATGTTAAACTTAAGTCATACATTCGAAGGTATTCAGTTCATCCTTTCCTATTACATGAATATGGTGCTTAAATTGGCTTAGAAATCCATCATGTTCTACTCTCCATCATTGCCACAACCATCCTCCTCCTCCTCTGCATCCTCTGTTTGTTCCCTTGGCTGTTTGCGTGTTCCCACAACTTTATTCAGATTTACGTTTCTTGGTAACAAGTGTGTTTTTGTACAGGTACGTATGTTGTTTTTGAGTTGGAAAGCCTTTGTGTCTGAAAATGACTAATTGCAATAAATCATCCATTCCTCCCTGGCAATGATTGGTTTTCGTGTTGTTGAATTCTTACTTCCACTTCCAGTGGCGTTTTAAAAGAATAGTTGAACCAAAAATTACAGTTCTGTCATCAAAGTTGTTTGGACCCCATTGACTTTTAAAATATCTTATTTTGTGAATGACAAAAGAAAGTCAAACAGGTTTGAAACCACATGAGGGTGAGTAAATTACCCATTCAAAGCATCAAACCTGTACAGAACATGCTAACATGAAACTAATAGTTCTTTAAAAACTCAAATTGCTTTAAAATAACCCATGTGCTTTCAATTGAAACAGGAGTTTCATGCAGGACAAAACAATCTTTTTTTCTTTTCTTTTTTTTTTTTTTTTGTTTTGTTTATGCCACAGTTGAGAACCTAGAGACATACTATTTCCTATTGCTAATCAGAGTCCCACTTTATATTAAGTGGCCTTAACTACTATGTACTTACATTAAAAAAAAATAAGTACAATGTACTTACTGTGTTTATATTGTAATGCAAAACACTTGCTGCTATTGAGGTGGGATATGGGTAAGGTTAGGGACAGGTTTGGTGGTATGGGTAGGTTTAAGGGTGGGTCGACAGTGTAATTATAAATGTTATTACAGAAATTAATTACAGATGTAATTACATGCAGGTATTTTTAAAATGTAAGTACAATGTAAAAACATGTATGTACACAATAAGTGCATTGTACCAAATGATTAATTTAAAGGCTAATATAAAGTGAGACCTTTTTTTCAGTGTTTAGTTTTAGAATCTGCTTTAGAATCTAGCTTTCAAATGACTTCAGTATTAACAGACACAGACTAAAAGCTACAAAACTACAATTTTGACTTAACTGGATATTAAAGAGTTGCCCAACAAACTTTAAATACTGCAAAACTACTGAAAGTCATCAATGCCAATGTCCTCACTGCAGTTTCTAAAAGCTATTACAGGCAATGTACTTGATATATAATTAGAAAACACTTACAGTGGGTACGGAAAATATTCAGACCCCCTTAAATTTTTCACTCTTTGTTATATTGCAGCCATTTGCTAAAATCATTTAAGTTCATTTTTTTCCCTCATTAATGTACACACAGCACCCCATATTGACAGAAAAACAGAATTGTTGACATTTTTGCAGATTTATTAAAAAAGAAAAACTGAAATATCACATGGTCCTAAGTATTCAGACCCTTTGCTGTGACACTCATATATTTAACTCAGGTGCTGTCCATTTCTTCTGATCATCCTTGAGATGGTTCTATACCTTCATTTGAGTCCAGCTGTGTTTGATTATACTGATTGGACTTGATTAGGAAAGCCACACACCTGTCTATATAAGACCTTACAGCTCACAGTGCATGTCAGAGCAAATGAGAATCATGAGATCAAAGGAACTGCCTGAAGAGCTCAGAGACAGAATTGTGGCAAGGCACAGATCTGGCCAAGGTTACAAAAAAATTTCTGCTGCACTTAAGGTTCCTAAGAGCACAGTGGCCTCCATAATCCTTAAATGGAAGACGTTTGGGACGACCAGAACCCTTCCTAGAGCTGGCCGTCCGGCCAAACTGAGCTATCGGGGGAGAAGAGCCATGGTGAGAGAGGTAAAGAAGAAGCCAAAGATCACTGTGGCTGAGCTCCAGAGATGCAGTCGGGAGATGGGAGAAAGTTGTAGAAAGTCAACCATCACTGCAGCCCTCCACCAGTCGGGGCTTTATGGCAGAGTGGCCTGACGGAAGCCTCTCCTCAGTGCAAGACACATGAAAGCCCGCATGAAGAACTCCAAGATGGTGAGAAATAAGATTCTCTGCTCTGATGAGACCAAGATAGAACTTTTTGGCCTTAATTCTAAGCGGTATTCTAAGCGGTATGTGTGGAGAAAACCAGTCACTGTTGGTACCTGTCCAATACAGTCCCAACAGTGAAGCATGGTGGTGGCAGCATCATGCTGTGGGGGTGTTTTTCAGCTGCAGGGACAGGACGACTGGTTGCAATTGAGGGAAAGATGAATGCGGCCAAGTACAGGGATATCCTGGACGAAAACCTTCTCCAGAGTGCTCAGGACCTCAGACTGGGCCGAAGGTTTACCTTCCAACAAGACCATGACCCTAAGCACACAGCTAAAATAACGAAGGAGTGGCTTCACAACAACTCCGTGACTGTTCTTGAATGGCCCAGCCAGAGCCCTGACTTAAACCCAACTGAGCATCTCTGGAGAGACCTAAAAATGGCTGTCCACCAACGTTTACCATCAAACCTGACAGAACTGGAGAGGATCTGCAAGGAGGAATGGCAGAGGATCCCCAAATCCAGGTGTGAAAAACTTGTTGCATCTTTCCCAAAAAGACTCATGGCTGTATTAGATCAAAAGGGTGCTTCTACTAAATACTGAGCAAAGGGTCTGAATACTTAGGACCATGTGATATTTCAGTTTTTCTTTTTTAATAAATCTGCAAAAATGTCAACAATTCTGTGTTTTTCTGTCAATATGGGGTGCTGTGTGTACATTGAGGAAAAAAAAATGAACTTAAATGATTTTAGCAAATGGCTGCAATATAACAAAGAGTGAACAATTTAAGGGGGTCTGAATACTTTCTGTACCCACTGTATATAATATGAAAATGGTTGACAAAAAAAAAAAATTGTAAAAGTGTTATCAGGTCTGACCTACATCAGAGGCTACATTTTCTAGAAATACCTGAAATTACAGTTATCAAGATAAATCGTCACAACACAAATTTCATGAACTGCAAAGCTTAAATACAACTCTTTCAAATTTTATTTAAAATAAAGATTGTGAATAGATGAGTTTACCTGTTGGGTGTGATGTTTAATGTAATGTAAAAACTGTAACTTGAATGCTATGTAAGTCGCTTTGGATAAAAGTGTCTGCTAAATGCATAAATGTAAATGTTTAATGTTCCCAACAACCGCTGTCCTATTCAGCCATTTGTTAGCAAACGCCTTTTTCAAAACAAGTAAAAGCTTGAACAAAAGTCATGAATGGGGTATTATGCATTTTATATTGCTGAATAAAAGGATAAAAAATCTTGAGCTTGCATTATCCACAAACCTTATTTCAGGCATTTAACCAAAAACTCAGAACTTAATCAACAGGAAAACAAAACAAACTCTTTGAGAACACACATTCCTTGCCTATCGTGAGTGCGTTTTTTTTTTTTTTTTTTTTTTTTTTTCTCAAAGGACCCTCTAAAATGACCTTCTTTTCAACCAATGTCACCAAGCGGAAGTAAAATGGGTTGTCGTTTCATGTTGACTTGAAAAGTTGCTGCCTTAGATATGTTGATTGGTAATACCTGCTTGATAATAATGTGTGTAATAGAATTTCCCAAGAAAATCTGTGATTTTGCATTACAATAAAGACATTAGATATGAGAAGAAAGATATACCAGTGCTGTTCTGTAAGAAATGATTAATGCAACACTTGGCAAATGAGCTACTAACCTGTGTGGCAGAAATAAGGCCCTTAAATGAGATGAAACACACAGACTCTTTCCACGCAGGCGGAGATGGTGAAATAATCATCACAATCTTTTATTACAACAGCATCTGAGTTCTACCCTAAACGGGAAAATCATGTTAGCACAACAGCCAAAGCGAAAAGTAGGCTATAGAGGTCCCTTTAAGAAAGCCATTACTAAGAATGTATAAAATTGCAGCTCTTACGTCATTCCACATCTATAAAGCATAAAAGAGCCAAAAGCTCATTCTCTCACTTTCAGTGTCCTCATGCTTTACAACAGGACTATAAAAATCTACTTCCACTTGCTCAAAGTTTGTACTGTTAAGTCTCAGAGTCCTATTTGGTGGCTCAGGAACAATTATCTTCCTCAAAAGTGACACGTTTCCAGGATTGAGACATTTCGATTCGCTACAGCGATTCAGATGAAGGGAGGTTCATGGTGTGTTGTTTGCAGTCCTGCTGCTCAATATTCAGTCCAAGTTGAATTTTCTGCAGGCACATAGAGACACATAGAGGCTTTGTGTTCCATTGAATAGAGAAAATGAGGGCGTCACTTTCAGTCTGAAATGTTTTTCCTCTTCGTCACCGTTTTGCGTACTCAGACTCAACTTGCAGTCTTCCTTCCTCGCTAGTGTGCATACAATTGCAATGTCCCATACCCTGTCCCGTGTTAAGACACTGTATTTTCCAGCATCCCACATATCCCTGGATCCATTAATCAGCCGTCAGCTCCTCAGTTAAGAGTTAAAAACAACGGTGTGGGTTAAACTAATTGCAGGTCAAACGTAGTCATCTTTACAAACGTCGTCCCGTTATATTGGCTCCAAAAGGAGAAAATAAATTTACAATAAATATAACATAATAAATAATTACAAGGGGTAGTTGTACAACACTACAGACAGCCCACATGAATCTTTACATGCACCTCAACGTGCGGTGAAGCCCTTAAACTGGCTACTTCATGAGGCCGATACTGTAAGCGTCTCACAAGTACATCAAATGCTACATCTAAACCAGACCTGTCAATCAGGAAGCCATTACCGCACACAGCCTTGGGATAGAAACACGTTGTGATGTCGTAAAGAATATCAAACACTGCCAAGTGATGTCATGATTTATTTAAAGGTGAAATCTGTCATTTCTGTGCCATGACGGAATTGTAAATGTGACAAAAATAACGAAAACAAAAATAACGACTTTATTCAACAATTCAATACACGCATGTGTCATGGTATTCTTGTGAATGTGCATCTAAGACTGACATGGAAGAGAATAAATTGTTGAATAAAGTTGTTCTCGTAGCTTCATTAAATTACAGTTGAACCACTGACGTCACATGGACAATTTTAACAATGTTCTTACTACCTTTCTGGGCCTTGAACGTGGTAGTTACGTTGCTGTCTATGCAGGGTCAGAAAGCTCTCGGATTTCATCAAAAATATCTTCATTTGTGTTCCAAAGGTGAACGAAGGTCTTATGGGTTTGGAACGAAATGAGGGTGAGTAATTAATGACAGGATTTTCATTTTTGGGTGAACTATCTCTTTAAACATCATCATGATGAACAGGAAAACTCATCTACTCACTAGTCGCTTTAACAGCCTTGTTGCATTTATTATTGCCCTCTAGCAAACCATTCTAATTCAAACTTTCAGGGAAAATGTTTTTTTTTTGTTGTTGGAAGGTTAATGGTGGAGAAGTTGAAGTCATGTGACCGTGGTGTAATTCGCTCATAGCCTATGTTTAGATTTTTACTTTTAGTGACAAAGGTTTCAAAATTCATAAAAGTTTGTCCATTTGTGAAGATTATTATGTTGAACAAAGCATGTAAGAATCATAAACTTTTGTCAGCCACAACTTATTTTCTGCAATAATCCAAAAGCAAGGAGTTTTTGTTGAGGGAAGCAGGGTGATGCATACTTTCAGGTTGGCCTACAAAAATAGATCATCACTACAGTGATCTATTGGTGGAGCTATTGTTGCTCTGTCTGCCAGCTCAAACGTTTTTTAAGCAAAAAAAAAATACTTTGTCGTCTCTGCATATTAAACTGACTTCAACGTTAAAAAAAAAGACACATTTCACCTAGCATCCCAAAGCATCACATTGTTGCTTTGTGATGTCATAGGTCTTTTTTGTCTTCATAACACAGTTCTTAAAGCGACAATTCAGTCAAAAAATTCCAAACTTGTATGATTTTCCATCTTTTGTGAAACACAAAAGAAGATATTTTGAAAAATGTCTCAGGCAATTTTTTTTTTTTCATACAATAAAAGTCTGATGGGTTGCACTTTATTTTAAGGTGTCGTTGTTACAGTGTAATTATACATTTAAGTACTGAGTAATATTAATTAACTACATGTACTTACTCTATGGTTAGGATTAGGGTTTGGCTTAGTGTTACTTGCATGTAATTATGCATAATTTATTGTTATTATAATAGTAAGTACACGTAACGTGTAACAAGGACACCTTCAAATAAAGTGTTATCGTCTGATGTTGTTTAGGCCTCAACATTCTTCAAAATATCTTCTATGTTCTTCAGAAGAAAGAAAATCATACAGATTTGGAATAATATGAGGGTCAGATTTGTCATTTTTGGCTGAACTGTCCCTTTAATGGAATCTAAATGAATCTGTTTGTGTGTCACTCTAATGTCACAGTAAAATTCTAGATGACATCACAACGTGGCTGCATGTCACAGTGCATCCTCTGCAACACATTTATGATGCCGCAGTTCACTTTCTGTTGACTTTATATGCAGTGTTGTCGTTTCTTCCCACTTACACAGTCTTGGTCTCCTCATTTTTAGTTTTTGGCACATAATAATGTTCATATTATTAACAATGTTTATTGTTGTAATAATAATACTAATAATACATATAGTGGTCATAATAAATTTACTGTACATTGAAATAATAAGGACATTATAATGCTACGTTTGTATTTCTCTCGACTCTGTCTCACATATTCGAACCCACTGCAGTCAGGCTCAGACGTGAGTGTGTCACATGAGTTCAGAGGTCAAAGAAGGCTCTTCAGCTATTGTGCTCTGGGGCGTGTTTATGACCGGCCCGTCCATTGACCCCCTGACCTTGGCTGATTGACGGGCTGGACTGAGTTTTACGCAGGTAACCTTCTTTCCCCTCCCCGCTGAACATACTGGCTTCAATCTTATCCAAATCATCACTTCCTGCACGAAACTTGGCCTGCAGGAGGCTGATGTACGTCTCATAGCGACATTTCTGCAGACATAGAAAAAAATAAAGATTAAAATGGTTTTAAATTCAGATTATTGGTTTTGGCTAGCAAAATAGTATGCACTGAGTATTTCCCTGTTACATGCAAAAATGTTACATATCTGTGATTTAAATCAGTGGGTTCTCAAATGATTTTGCTCTAGGACCCAGATTAGGGATCTTTCGGACCCAATACTTTATTTGTTTATTTTTTGCACAAAAGTGAACAAAAATGTCCTTGAAATCAAACAATTTAGTATTTATCGATTTCTTAATGATTTACAGTATTAGTATTATTTAACCTGTTTGTTTATATTCTAAATTCCAATAATTCATGCACAAAACATATATTTATCCTCATTTTTTGTTTATTGTATTATGGGTCATATCACCTTTGACAATAATAACAAAATACACATGACAAGTTTTCTCCTCCTTTTAAAGGCTGATAGCCTATTTGTTTGGCTATTATAACCATTACAATTATTTGGTTAGCTGCATTTTACTCTGTTGATTTGCATTATTTTCCCTGTTGACCAGGACCATGATCAGACTTGTGAGCTAATTTTTGGGAACCACTGATACAGATGTTTTACAGATGCTATTTTGTGACCAATGTGTACTTAATCAGTTAATAATCAGTTAATAATAACTTAATCATTTGATAATTAAACAAAAGATAAAAGGTGTGTTTTCAAACAAGTTCAGCTCAAACCTATATGTTCTTCTAGATTAGGCCTGTACAACAGCATTAAAGCATTATTGTAACATCTAAAAGGATGACTTTGTATTGTTCTGACCTCATAGGTTAAATAGTGCTCTTTGATTCGATACTCTTCTGATTCTTTGCTTTTGGGCGTCAGATCTGGTGGGCTCCTCTTGTGTTCCTCCAACTCCAGAGAAATCTGCTTCAGTTTGTTCTCATGGGACTTCAGTTGCTCCTCCTGTATAAATTAGAACCACCATGTATGTACTGTGTACATGCATATACTGTACAACGCCTACTATTTTTTTAAACAGTTAACAATAGGCCTATGCAATGCTATAAAATTCATTAGTATTAGATTACTATACCATTGTCACTTCATTCATTGCAGTATTGAATTCAGTAAGAAAATATTTATAAAAATACTTATGAAAAATATTAAAATGTATTACAAGTGAAAAATTATTTTAAAAAGATATAATTAATTATATAGTTATCTTATTTAAATAAATGTGTAATTATTATTTCTATATATTGTTTTATAATTATATAAAATCATGTTTGGGGCAAAATGAGGATGAGAATCATCACAGGAAAAAATGTTATATATATATATATATATATATATATATATATATATATATATATATATATATATATATATATATATATATATATATATATATATATATATATATATACACACACACACACACACACACACACACACACACACACACACACATACATACATACATACACACACACAATATTTTGCATTTTTAACTGGAAAAGGAAGGTCGATTTGACCCCATTGCATCATGGGATACAGTATTCCCCAGAGTGTTGTGGAATACTTTAACACCAATGTTCAATAAATAGTTCAATTCATCATTAGTAATAATCAAATTTCTAAATTCTTCCATTACGTAATGATGTTCATTAGTCTGTAGACTGTTTACGGTTGTATTTGTGCACCTGGTCGAGTCTCGTGGTGGATGAAGGCAGCAGCGGTCTGCAGAATTTCTTCATGGAGCCGATGGCGGCGGGAAAAGCAGGAGCCGAGAAAAGAGCAGCGACCAGATTAATCCTGAAAATCCATGACATCATCTCCTCTTCACTCCTACACACACATTTAAAGGGAAAGTCAAACAAGTAAGCAAAGAATGAAAGCAATCCGACCCTAGTACTCTGTGACATAGTGGACTGTTAACTAACCAAATACAATAAAACATTTCTGAGTAGTTGAAATGGCATGATGCTTACGGGGCCTGCAGGAGGAAGACCCTCCAGTCTGAAGTCTTGAGTTTGAGGACGTTCTGTCTCTTGCTGTAGTCACAGGCCCTAGTAGCAAGAGCGTGGTGAACCCGTACTGCATTCTTCAGGTCCACCTCTGACAGATCTTTATCAGGCTTATACTCATCCTGACCATACGGGGGAGACAGAGAAGAATGAGTGAAAGCAAAAATGAAAATAAATGATAGAGAGACAATGGCTGCTTTCCAAAACACTACTGAGCTGCCAAAGTAGGCGGCATTTTAAGGCACCACAAAGGCAGTTCCAAAAGTAAGCAGCAGAACTGGATTAGATAATTATGCTGTCTTACAAAAATCTGCTTTTGGCCAAATTGTAAAACAGTACAGAATGTATCCTTCAAAGTGAAAAAGTGAGCAAAATGTAAATGAGAAAAATGCATTTATTTATAATAATAAAAGGCTTGTTTACCCACTATTTGTGATTATTAATTAATTGAATTAACATTATTAATTGAAATAATAATTAACAAACTAAATGAAAATGAGAAATGTTATTTAGAGAATTAACTTGTTGAAAATGAACTGTAAAGTAAACGTGAACAGTAATAAAATTATTCTAAAAATGATAAAAGCACATAGCAAAATTACTAGTAATTAAACAAAAATTAAAACTAAAAATCAAAATATTGATAAAATAATATTAAAAACTAGTATAATACTAGTATAAATGAGCAATTAAATTAAATGTCACCTTAGAAGAAAGCTGCCTATGTAGATTGCAGATATCAAAGCAGCTCATTATGTTTTGGAAAAGAGTCGATGACTACTGTATGTTCAGATTGGAATACTACAGTAGACACTGTTAGCATAATGTATTTAGCCTTATGTATTTTAAACACTGTGCACTGTAACATTTCAAACTTCACTGCTGTCGCATGACTTTGCTAGGTTACATAATTCAATGAGTGACGTTATAATCTTGGAAATGTATCTATTATTTTGCATTTTTAATAAAATTTTGTGTAATAAATGTCTTAACTCTTGGAAGTCTTATTAAATAATGAGTTTAAAAAAGTGATTATAAACTGTAAAAGAACACTGTAAAAATCAAATGCATTGCATTGTGGAAAACAGTAATCAGTGTAGTGGGCCCTTATTGGACATTTTGGCAAATGTAGTTGGTTATCTGACTATTCCTTACACATATTATAGTACACATAATGCAAAATATAGTATGACTGTGTGTGGTGTGTGTGAATGTGTGGGAAGTAGATTTAAATTACTTTCTGCAGGTAGAGAATCATCCCCTTCAGCACGGCATAAAACTTCTTCCAGCCTCTGCGTCCTCTCGGGGCTGGAGAGAGAGAATAAAAGAGAAAAAGTGTGTGTGAGAGAGAGACAGAATAAAGACACACTTCACTAATGAGCTCCGCTGTTGTTTGCTGCAACACAAGTCGAGGAAAGAAAATCTCTAGAACCAACTTCACTGCTCACAAATGAACTTCACTGCTCACAAATGAACTCCACTGCTCACAAATGAACTCCACCACACTGGAAGATACAACCTAATTGTTTTAATTAAAGCAGCTGAATTATTAAACAGAAGGAAATCTTGGCAGGTCCTAAATAATGCTGATTTACTGCATTCCTTGACATTAGTTCTGCTCCAAAACTTGCTGTTTACTGCTTACGTAGACAGCTACCTTGAAAAACAACATCCTAACCATCATGGAACCTCATAAGTGACCTATTTGGAGTGTTCTATATCGGAAGTGCTGCCACACGCAACACAAACAGATTTGACTTGTTTTTAATAGATTTTAACATTAGCATGTTGTTAATGGTGTGATAGTAATCAGCATAAAAATACACAACGCTCATAAAATACTTAAATATAATGTAGAATACTTAAACTTAAAAAAAAAAGAAATAAGATATGTAAAAACATATTTGCAAAAAAATATTTATAATAAAAATACTAAAGATACATAGTTTATAAAATATATAACTCTCTTGCTTGTTTCCTAATCTAGCTCTCTAATAAACCAATAAACCTGGCATTGTATACTACAGATATTGTTGGCTCTGTGACAAATTGCCTGCTATGTTCGTCATTTGTAAGTCACTTTGGATAAAAGCGTCTGATAATTTATTAAATGTATATGTATATATATGAAGAGTTCCAATGCAAAACCCTCTAAAAGCCATCTTGGTCAAAAAAGAGATAATGATACTGAGTGAATGCTCTCCACATATAGTATATGTTCATCAATTACTTTCACTTCAAATGCGCTAAATCCCAGTCTCAACCCATTCAGAAGTACCAGTACTTACATAGAAACCTATACATAGTAGCCAGAAAGAAATGCTAATTTTAAAGAAAAACGTCAGACGTACTTAGAGGCTTTTGCATCTGAACTCTTCATATATATATTAAGACTTGTAATGTTTTTTTTAAAGAAGTCTCTTATGCTCATCAAGGCTGCATTTATTTGATCAAAAATACAGAAACAAACAGTAATCTTGCAAAATGTTATTACAATATAAAATAATGTTTTTTTTTATTTTAATATAAAGTATAATTTATTTATGTGATGCAAAGCTGATTTATTATCAGTGCTGGAAACTGTTGTGCTGCTTAATATTTTTTTGGAACCTGTGATACTTTTTTTCAGGATCCTTTGATGAATAAAGAGTTAAAAAGGAGAGCATTTATTTATAATAGAAATCTTTTCTAACAATATACACTACCGTTCAAAAGTTTGCGGTCAGCAAATTTTTATCCTTTTTTTGAAAGAAATTAAACCTTTTATTCAGCAAAGATGTGTTAAATTGATAAGAAGTGATAGCAAAGATTTATATTGTTAGAAAAGATTTATATTTTGAATAAATGCTGTAACTTTTTAACTTTTTATTCATCAAAGAATCCTGAAAAAAGTATCGCAGTTTCCAAAAAAAAATTTGCCAGCACAACTGTTGCCAATATTGATCATTCTAATAATAAATCAGCATATTAGAATGATTTCTGAAGGATCATGTGACACTTTTGACTGGAGTAATGGCTGATGGAAATTCAGCTTTGCATCACAGAAATAAATTATACTTTAAAGTATATTAAAATAGAAACCATTATTTTATATTGTAATAACATTTTGCAAGATTACATTTTTTTTTCTGTATTTTTGATCAAATAAATGCAGCCGTGATGAGCATAAGAGACTTCTTTAAAAAACATTACAAGCCTTACTGATCTAAAACTTTTGAACGGTAGTGTATATTCAACTGCTCATTTATCTTTGTTTTCCACTGAGCTTGTCTAGTGTTACCATTAACTAAAACTAAAACTAACTACAGATATTAAAAATTACTTTCAAGTTACTGAATTAAAGCTGAAATAAACTAAATATAAATATTAGATGAAAAAAAAAATGAAAATTAGAAGTTTAAGTTGAAACACTAAAATTATTAAAAAAAAATACTGAAATAAAAATTATAGATAAATTGTCATTTCAAATTTTTGTAATTTTGGCTAAAATGAGGAAGCAAATTATTGGCCAAAATAAGGCATCTTAGTGTAATTAAGATGAAAGCACATCTCTGATGCCTTAAAATGTTGCCTTAATTGGCTAGAACACTGATTTTGGAAATTGGAACAGAGACATAATTTACCTTTGTGTTTATTTATTTATTTGTCTGTTATATTTTGCCTCTTATATTGATATAGACAAAGGAGTAAGGACAGGGAATGATGTGGAAACAACACTGGGAAATTAATACCAAAAGCATGATTTTGCAGAACAAACGAACGACACACATACTGCGTTTGCCGTCCATGTCTGCGTGGCTTTTGCGTGTCAGAATGCCGTGTTTGTACGTCGCAGCGTTGAGTAAAAGTGGAATGGCGATGAAAGGGTTACTGCCGTCCGTTACCCTGACAACCCTCTTCCCTCCCGCCTCACACTGCTCCTCCACCAGCTCTGACAGACTCTTCCTCAACTCCTCTTCCTCGCTGCAGAAACAGAGCGGATTAACCAGCATTAGTGCACATGTGTAGGTACTGCGCACATTACACACAGATTAGTCCCAGAAGTCACATGATAATGCAAGCACACTTGACTCCTGGGGACAATATTGGATACTCACATTGCCCACTCCAGCTTCTCGTTCTTTATTGAGTTATAGAGCACCTAAACCAGGACAGAGATATATGAGACTGTTAATACCGTACGTCTGAAACACCACAACTGCACCAATACAGTCAGACGGGCTTATGGGACCAAGCATATGAAACAATATGCTTTTGAATCCAATTTTAACACGAATGTGTCTTTTGTTGCATTCATAAATGCAATTGCAATACGCGCATTATGCGGTTACTGCGTTTCGAGTGTGTTTTAATGAAATCAGTCAGGTTTGGTGAGAAATCACACTCTATCTGTAGACATGCATGTGTTTTTCAGAAGTGATGTTTCTTTTTTGTACCGCTGGTTGTCCATAATGATAATATTATAGAAATAAAGGAAGCTGATATATTTTTTCTGTGTTTCCAAATAATTACCTTGAGCAATTCTTTGGGAAAATCTTTGCCGTCATTGAGACCGTCCAGATTGCTAATGAACTGCTGGCAAGACATCTTCTTCCCAATATTCTGCAATACAATAACACAATACCATATTACAACAATAATTAATGACTTATATGCCAATTAGTATCATCATGTCAATGATGGAAACAATCGACCCTCTGCTAAGCTATCCTTGAAAACTGTTGCCGTCTAAGACAAGTGTATACAGATTGACTGAATATTATTCTTCTAACAGGGGAAGGAATACATTGTGACATTTTTCTTTAAACTAAATTGTTAAATTATTCAGTGACATGATTAAAAATGTGACTGTGAATCACAATTGAGGAAAATGCTTGAGGGCTGTTTAATCCACAGCATCCACTTCTCAAGATTTATTTAAAGATTTGGAAAAAGATACAAAACGTCACTTATAAACGCTCAGTGTCAATATTATAAGGGCCCTGACAACAACGTTTCACCATATTTTCATATGTTCAATTCCTGTAAAACCTCTCCAAACACAGAGACCCTTATATTTACTTACATTAGAAAATAGCAAAAGCTTGTCTGAAAAATGCCAAACAATGACAACTGCAAAGATAGTATTTGTGCATAATATTTCTAAGATGGCACTTAGTGAAGAGTCAACTGATTTAAAAAAAAAAAAAAAAAAAAAAAAAAAAAAAAGTAAAAAAATTTCCCCTGGTAACCTGAGGTACACTGACAAAATATTAAAAATAACTGCATTTTTATATTTTCAATGTATGTCATGCTTGTACATGCAAGTCACCACTGCAATACTAAATTGTTGCATTTATTTGCCACAGTGTTGTATAGAGTGCAACAGTCGGGTTCTGGGAGTAAAAATTGAATTCATTTTCTCCACAGGGAAATAGATTTTTAACAATAAATTATAAACCTTTAAAAACAGACCTACTATGAGTTGTTAATCAAAGTTGTTAATCAGTGGTATATTCTTTAGCCATCTGTTCACATCTATCAAAATTAATGGAAAAAATTCTTCAACTAATGCCGCTGAAAAAGTGGCTGGGCATTAATGCACTCTGGTCTCTAAATATGACTCGAGATCTACTTCAGTGTAAATCTGTGTGAATTTTTCACCCCTTTTATCATATGCCAGAAAAAAATAAGCCTGCTTACTTAGAAAAGTAATAATAAACCTCTCCTCAACAAACTGCATGATTTGAGGCATCACTCATGTCTGATGCCTTTCAGATCCATGAGCGATATTAATAGTGATCCCTTGACTTATAAGATTGTGAAAGCTTTTGCACAGTTCGAAGGAGATATTAATGTATTATGGTTTACAGCAGTAACAATAACTGTAGTTTAGCATTTAGTATAGTCTTTTGGAAGAATCTACGGTCCCATGGAAACTTTTTTTAAATATACATCACCAGTGATTACAAAACCAATGCAAATGCAGCAATACAGAAATCCAATCACAGAGATAAAAAAAAAAAACATTCTATATTTATTCTATATAAAAAACTATATTTAGAAGTTTCTAAACTCCATGCAGTTGACAAAGCTGTCAGCAGATGGCAGTATCAAACCAGACCAACCATTCTAAACATCACAACCAACACACATCAATATCTCAGTCTGTTTGTCTCCCTCCTACCACATGTAGATCTACTTTAGATGAGTAATATTCCACGAATGATGGATGAAAACATTCTGAAAACACATTAAAGCTGAAGCCATTAAAAGAGAAGAAAAACACAAAGAACAGAGGAGGAGAGAGAAGCACTTACCACCTGCCGCAAAATGAGTTAGAAGAAGAAATGGAGAGAAAGAGACATGTTTAGGTCAAAGTCAGTGAGAACTGTAATATTACTAAGAGAAACACAACAACAAGAGGCTTGTTAAGGAAAATGACACTATAGAGTGCATATGGTGAGGTTTTCAGTTTAGTTGCTGATAACTGTTCATTAGCATCATCTTTAAATGTTATTTTTATATGTAATTTTTGTTTTTAAATGGTCAATCTTGGCCTTCTGCAGTCAAATATTTTTGTATTATGACCACTAGCTATTTATTATGTTAGATGGTGTACAGTCAGCCGGTTATTACTGCAAAACCAATACTTAACATCAGGGTCCTGATCACCTTTTTGGTGTGAATACAGAATATAGAAATATGAGACAGGACTGAAGATGGTTTGTTTCCAGATCAATCTAATATTTGTTTCTGCAATTAGATTGGAGAGAACTGCTAGTAGATCCAGTTACTGCAGTAACTAAAAGTGTGAGTCTAATGAACTTGTTAGTGTCAGGTGTTTGGATTCCACAACCTAGAGAAGAGCCGAATACATACGTGTCCATGCAGGTCTGTGTTAAGAAGCATAAGTGCACAGGTCAGTGTGTGAGCGCCATCTATTAAAAAAAAAAAATTAAAAAAAAAATAAGAATAAGAATAAGTTAGTAAATAAGAAATCATACATTCTATAGAACACATATTAAATGAGCTGCACAGCTATACAACACAGGAGATCATCATTTACTAGCCTAACAACATGCTAAAATAAAACAATGTTCCTATAAGACACTTATGAGGTTACATTTCAGTGAAGATGCCATCTTAAGAAGACAGATGTCTATGTAGCATTTGGAACAGAGTTTGTACATGTAAATTCACTCAAGTTCATTGAAATATAATATGAGCTGCCATCATAAAATTCAAGCTTCATAGAAGAAGCTAAATCTAGAGAAATGCACTTGCCCTCTGAGGTGAGAGCTTCTGGGTTACAGTGGCAGAAGCGTTTGGAGAAGTGCACCAGCACACGTTCTCTCTCTTGCGTCTCTCCCATCAAAGGAAACGCCTTAAGGAAGTTCCTGCAACCAGAGTACATGAAGACAATCATGGTTTTGTACTAAGAAGGAGCAGATATGCTAGTACTGCTAAATACAAATATATACCATAGAGAGAATATATATTCTTTACGGTACTTATTTGCTAATAAGCGCCCACTGTAATGTAATGTACTTGCATTGTGTTATTTAGTAAAGTCTGACATTCAAGAAAGCAACAAAAGATGAATTTGAGCTGCATGGCTACAGGACTGCACAATTTCAGAAAAAAAAAAAAAAAATCTAATTGCTATTTTTCTGATATAAATCATGATTGCAATTTAAAATGCATTTTTTTTTTAACTCCAGGTTTACTGTGATTGCTTGTAGATTGCTTGTAGAGCTGCACATTTTGGCCCCAAAATTGTGTTATTATATATCAATACGACAATAAAACTATAACAATAATCATTATTAAAGCGTTTATTTTGGTGGAAAACAGCAGGAAGCCCTTAAAGCTCTTTATAAGCTCTTCTCATTACAAGTTAATGATTGGCACAAGTTGTATTCCCAAATCCACGTTATAAGCGACCCAAACTACTTTCATGCACTTATACTTCATGTACTTTCACAGAGTGTGTTTCGGGCCAGTAACTTTAGTCTAGACTGAATCAGAGCTTCTACTGACTGTCTGTGATAATTATCGTTCTATCCAGAGAACTATTGTTAGTCCAGGACTGAAATATTCTTAACCACATTGTACAACTGCACTTACTTCCTCCTCTTCTTGCAACGCAGGTATTTAAGTAATGGCATGCCTAACTTCTTCCAGTTTCAGGGGTATTTGTGGAACTGAGACATAAATGTGGCATGCGTGAGTATTAACCTAAAATAAGCTTCGTCCTCTTATTGCAGCTTAACCATAATAATAATACAAAGAAACAATGAAGCAGCTACATATGGGAAGTGCTTTTAAAAACTATTAGCCGCCCTAATCAAGCTCAGCATGAAAAAGCAATGTTATATTATATTTCTGACTGAAAACCACACTGAAATCTTATTGGTCCAAATTACACATCAAATACGTTTAGTCTGGCTGTGATTTTGTTGGTACATTTGCCATTTTGCTTTCGGTTAGGATCAGTATTTGCACTGTTCAACAATCTTGGTTGTATTTCGTGGTTGAAAAGTTCTCACCTCAGCGCTCTGTCTAATGACAACCCCGTGAAATCAAAGAAGCTCAGGTACTCCGATGCCACCAACTGGCTGAATTCATTACTGCAGGAGAAAGAGACCAGGAAGAGAGGGATTGTGGGTATAAATGAAAAGTGTTTTATTCCACTCCCTTTCCCATACAGTATGCTCGTTCACACACAAATGCTCACTTCTTGCCCAGGTGTCGTGCCACGTCACAGCGCTTGAAGCCCTCCAGATAGAAGAGTCGCTTAGCCAGTCGTTTGGCAGCATCTGCGTCGACGCGGCATCCGTTGGCGAGAGTATCCGTGCTGCCCCTCTCCAGTGTGTCCACGCTGCCCAACTCAGAGTCCGAGTCACACAGCACATCTGTAAGGTTGGCATCACTGCGGAAACAAACATGAAAAGAAAATACATCAATGTCCAGATGGAAAATACAGCCAGAACCAAGATGGCAGATGATAGATGATTTTAGATCAGTGTTAAGTCATCTTTGCTGAGCCCCTCCTGATGAGAAACTGTTTTAGATGGTTTATAGCGAGCCATTTATCATTAGGTGGTTTAAATACTAGCTGTTGAGACCAAGGTCAACATGCCAGACCATCTTGGTTGAGCTGACTAGAGATGGTAAACCACTATGGTATACTTATGTTCCAACCAGCTTAACCCAATTTGCTTTTTCCATCAAATTTGTAACACTAGTTCCCCCGCTGATATTAGCTAATCCTAAAAGAGATTGACAGAGATGATCTAATCCTAAAATACAACAAACATCATACGTGTACACTTGTGTTCCAATTTAGGCTATTGATATAAGCATCCAATCCAAGCCCGTTAAATTTCTCCTGCAATTCATGCCACCGAATTAGCATTAAGCTCATGGGTAGCAAAGAGCATCTCGAGAGAAACACAATTGTTTTTCTTCCAGCCAAGAAACGGCACATCTAATTCAACTAATTAAAATCTCGATGTGTACAATTACTGCGATGGAGGCGAGTGGCTCATTAGGATGTTCTTTAAATGAAGCTGTAATTCGGGATGAGGAGTTTTTGCGTCGGTTGCTGAGCCCCAGAGAGGACAGAACCTGCGTGAGTCAGGCAGGCCATTACTGAAGTGACAGACGGCAAGCTTTACGTATGATTTATTTATGAACTTCTGTCTGGTTATGGTACACAGCTAACTGCGCATAAACTAATCTGCCTTGTGGTGTTTCACTGTAATCATAGACATATTAGGAATGTACAAAACTCCATATTTTCATTGGGTTGCCTGAACAACTGCGGATGCTCTTCTTATATAAGATGTGTTGTGTTCAAAAATATGTAATTGTCAATATGTAATTTGTCTTGAGATGTGTTTTTGAAAGCAAGATAACTTGACACTTAAATTTTTTTCTCTGAGAGAGTTTTATGTCCATGCCAAGCTCCTTGTTTAAAGCACAATAAATATTTTTGGACAACTAGTCACCAGTTGTGACCACGTACACTACTATTTAAAGGTTTGGGGTCAAAAGAAAAATAAATTAATATTTTTATTTCAAATAAATGCTATTCTTTTAAAATTTCTATTCATCAAGGAATCCTTAATGTTTCCAGCACAACTTTTTTCAACATTGATAATAATAATAATAATAATAATAATGTTTCTTAAGTACCAAATCAGCATATTAGAATGATTTCTGAAGAATCATGTGACACTGAAGACTGGAGACTTTCTTGTCAGCTTTGCATGACAAGAATAAATTACATTTTAAAATATAGTAACATAGAAAACACTTAATTTAAATTGTAATATTTCACAATATTTTTTACTGTATTTTTGATCAAGCAATTGCAGTCTTGGCCAAATGAATTGCAAAGGACAAATTAAAAGGATGCTGTCATCACTCAAACACACTGCAAATACAGATGGCATATGCTTACTGGTCAACAGTTTAGTCTTGATGCATGTCCACAGCCTTCTGAATAAATTATGGCTGTCATTTTCATTGTGGATGAGTCAAATTTTTTTGCATAATTTGATTAGCACAATTGCATTAGCTCCAAACTCGATAAGGAACGGTAATGTGTTGGTTGCCATGGCACCAGTAGAACCTGGTGTTCTGGGAGAGAGAAAGAGGGTGTAATTTGTGTCCCTCCCAAGCAGATGGCCCCTTCATCAGCATTACCCACAATGCTCTAGAAAAGCCTCGACAAATCTCACACGGCACAGAGCGAGCAGTCAAGCAGGCAGGATTGCACAAGGTACACACTGTAATTCTTGGTGAAGAACAAAGTAACAGGAACACTATGTGATGAGCAGTAGTTCAAAGTGGTAAATGATTCCCCATTTCATCCGGAGACTACAAAAGTATTTCAGAATTTGCAGAAAATGTACCCACCTTCTGGCCATCTAAGATGTAGAGGAGTTTGTTTCTTTATCAGAACATATTTGGAGAAATTTAGCATTCCATCACTTGCTCACCAATGGATCCTCTGCAGTGAATGGGTGCCGTCAGAATGAGAGTCCAAACAGCTGATAAAACACCTCAATAATCCACAAACCACCAATTAACGTCTTGTGATGTGAAAAGCTGTTTGTAATGAATAAATCCATCATTAAGATGATTTAAACTTCAAATCATTGCTTCTAGCTAAAATTTGAGTCCTCTATCCATGTTGCTTTCTCCAGTGAAAAAGTCATCTCATCTGAATCAGGAGAGAAATATGCACAGATCAAGCACTGTTTCTAAATGAAAACAGCCCAAAATTATTCTAAACAAATATGTCTGTGAATTTTGATGTTAAAGGACACTAGAGGAAGCGTTATTATGCTTCCTCATAATAAGCGTTATTATTGATTATGGACCGGTATTTTGGCCAAAAGCGATGGTTTAAAACACCTTAATCATAGATATGTTTCTTACAAATGCACAGATTTTCACTTCACGAGATAATTGATGGACTGGAATGTGGATCACTTGTAAATTATTGTGATGTTTTTATCAGCTGTTTGTCTCTCATTCTGACGGCTCCCATTCACTGCAGAGGACCCAATGGTCAGCAAGTGATGTAATGCTAAATTTCTCCAAATCTGTTCTGATGAAGAAACAAACTCATTTACATCTTGGATGGTAACATCTGGAATAGATGGAACAGATCATTTACTATTAAGTTATGAGGAATACATTTTAATGAAGGGCTTCACAATTTTGAAGAATAAGAAATGGTGTCAAATACAGCACATATGATCTGGCATCTGCTAATTATTGATCACATGATTGATTGATCTGTGTTGTTAAACTTATCCATCAGTAATACATAAAGACATTACATAAAGCTCTGAGGAAATGTCATCAGAGTTTAGGTTTTACAATAGTCTCCTTCCCTCTTCCTGTCAAGCAAACACACACTGAATCATCACAAATATGACTCACACCTACAGTATGTGAGCACATGTGTCTGCACAGAGACAGGTGTGAATTAGATCGCCAGACTCTATGACTGGTTCAGCACCCCTGACATACTCTTTCAGCAGTCAAGTGTCAAAACAGCTGGCCATTTGTATTTTAGTCCTGTGTACATAATGACTGAACAAACCTGATCGGAAAGCAATACGTCTCCATCTGCCACCAGACTGCTGTGATCAATAATAATGATAGATTGCACAGTTATAGTATTATTGATTCCTAAAAGAACCAAAGTAAGACATTGCCATGGACATATAAGATTACAGGAGCCATTGAACTGAATATGTATGTATGTATGTATGTATGTGTGTATGTATGTGTGTGTGTGTGTGTGTGTGAGTGAGAGAGACCCTGGACCACAAAACCAGTCATAAGGGTCAATTTTTTGAACATCATAGATTTATACTATACAACTATTTGAAAATCTGGAATCTGAGGGTGCAAAAATAAATAAATAAATAAATAAATACTAAGAAAATTGCCTTTAAATTTGTCCAAATGAATTTCTTAGCAATGCATTTTACTAAAAAAAAAAAAAAAGAAAAAAAAAAAAAAAAAAAAAAGTTGATATATTTACAGTAGGAAATTTACAAAATATCTTCATGGAACATGATCTTTACTTAATATCCTAATGATTTTTGGCATAAAGAAAAATCGATAATTTTGACCCATACAATGTATTTTTGGCTATTGCACAAATAAGACATACATAAGACTGGTTTTGTGGTCCAGGGTCATATATGACCCTGGACCACATACATACATACTAATATTATATATATATATATATATATATATATATATATATATATATATATATATATATATATATATATATATATATACACACATAGTGCCCTCCAAAAGTATTGGAACAGTAAAGACAAAAAAAAATTGGAACAGTAAAGACAAAATTGCTCTGTTGGCTGTGGAGTCAAGACATTTGCAAATATGATTAAAAAATGAATATGAGACAAAACTACAGAATGTCACATTTTATTATTAGCCGTTTCAACACATACATGTTTTACCAAATAAAAAGAACAGCACTTTTAGAGTTCATCCCACTCATTGAGCATAAGTATTGGGACAGCTGAACATAAGGCAGGCATAAAAGATTAAAAGCTATTATTTAGTTGCAGATCCCTTGCGCACAATCACAGCAGTGAGTCTGTGACCCATAGACATCACCAGACTCTTGGTCTCATCCTTTGAAATACTTTTCCCAGCCTTTAATGCAGCCAATTCCAATTGTTGCTTGTTTTGGGGAGTTTCTGCCTTTACTCTCCTCTTCAGCTGGTGAAATTCATATTCAATCGGATTTAAATCTGGAGATTGACTTGGGCAATCTAAGACTTTCCATTTCTTTGCCCTTATAAATTCCTTGACTGAACTGGCAGGGTGTTTTGGGTCATTGTTCTGACACAATATGAAGCACTTCCCAATGAATCTGGTGGCATTTTCTTGAATATTGGTAGGCAAGATGGTTTTGTACCCTTCCAAATTCATTCTGCTACTGTCATCATACATTAAGTCATCAGTAAAGTTGAGAGGGCCTGTTCCAGAGACAGCCATACATGCCCATGCCATGACACCACCTCCACCATGTTTTACAGATGAGGCTGTATGCTTGGGATCTTTTGCAGTTCCCTTTTTTTCTCCACATTTTTGCTTTCCCATCACTTAGATAAAGGTTCATCTTTGTCTCATCGGTCCATAAACACAGTCCCAAAACTCTTCTGGCTCACCTTTGTGCTTTTTTGCAAACTCTAATCTTGCCTTTCTGATTTTGGTGCTGGTCAGAGGTTTGCATCTTGCTGTGTAGCATCTGTAATTCTGTGTCAAAGTCTCCTGAGGACAGTAGATTGTCAGAGCATCACCCCAGCTTTCTGGAAGTTGTTGGTGATTTTACAGACACGTCTTTTAGGGTTCATTTTCACAGCTTTTATGATTTGTCTGTCATCAACTACTGTTGTTTTCTCAGCCGATCAGGTAGTTGTTGGTTGCTGGTGTCGCTGGTGGTTTCCAAACTCTTAATTTCTCCATGCCCTTTGTTTTTGCTATAGCTCTAATTGACTTCCTCTTTTCTTTTAGCATCCAAACTGCTTGCTTTTCTCTCAAAGTCAGCTCCCTCATCTTCATCCTGGTTTGTGTGTGTCATCATCGAATGCAAGATTCAGAGTGCAGAAGTAATGGATATAACTGATACGACACATTCCCTGCTTTTAATATCTGAAGAATGAATGCAACAGGACACAGCTGATCGCTTAGAAAGACCTGTGAGGCAACTGTTCCAATACTTATGCTCACATCAGATAGGGGGATGAAACTCTAAAAGTGCTGAACTTCTTAGCTGGTAAAACATCTATGTGTTGAATCACCCAATAATAAAATGTGACATTCTGTAGTTTTGTCTCATATTCATCTTTTAATCATATTTGTAAATGTCATGACTCCACAGTCAACAGAGCAATTTTGTCTTTACTGTTCCAATACTTTTGGAGGGCACTCATATATGTATATATATACACACACTATATTTATTTAATGACTATTTGTGTTTATTATAATTTATTTAATGTTTATATAATTTTCTGTACCATAATGATTTAATATCACTGTATATGTCAAAGTACCACAATACTACCATCCCATACCAATCACTGTACCATAGTACCACCAGAGAACTCTTTGTAAGGGTTTTTAATTCCTAGACAATACAAAAAACTTCCACAGACTTCATTAGTTAAAAATAAATCACAGCCTGATGTGCTGCTCTAGAGGGTAGATAAACATTATAAGTGACTATGGCAGGGCTTAATGTGGCAGCACTGATATACAGTGATCCTACAAGAAGCCAGCAGCCGTGTCTCTGTATGGACCTGCGCTGCTGCTGAGCCAGGCAGGAGATTAAACATGAGACTGCTTGTCTTTGACTCACATGCCAGCGTCTCTCTCTGCCCGTTCTGATGCCGTTGGAGAGGGTGTGTTGGATGAATAGACTGAGGTGTGAAGGAGTTGCTGCGGCCTTGTCAGTTAGCCAAAAACACAAATCCCCTTTGTCTGTGTGTGTGTGTGTGTATTCTCTTACTGGAATACATCAAACCAGCAGGGTCTGACAGAAATGCATTACACATCAGAACATGCAATGAAAACATTTTGGTTACAATGGGATTTAGGTAACCAAACACACGCTCGCATTATATAGAACCTCAGGCTATGTATTTATCCAAAACCATTTGATGATGGAAGAGATGAGAGTTTAAAGGGATAGCTCACCCAAAAATTTAAATTCTGTCATCATTTACTCACCCTCATGTCATTCCAAACCTGTTAGCATTTCTTTCTTCTGTGGAACACAAAAGAAGATGTTTTGAAGACTGTTGGTAAATAAACAGCTTTGGATCCCATTGACTTCCATAGTATTTTTTGCTCATACTATGGAAGTCACAATGGAACCCAAATCCACTTGACTACTAATATTCTTCAAAATAACTTATTTTGTATTCCATAGAAGGAAGAAAGTCATACAGTTTTGGCAATGATGACAGAATTTTCATTTTTGGCTGCACTGTCCCTTTAAAATCTATCTTTGACTGGGGCAAGTTGTCACATGGGGAATGCGTTTTTTTAATCAGTGGTTTTGTATGCTGGGATCTAGCTCAAAACAGTTTTAAATTAGGTATGTATGTAAATTCTTTTCTTCAAACTAAGTTAAAAAAAAAATGGTACAATAAATATCTAAACAGTGAATTAAATATAATCACACTGGCATACATTCAAACCAGTGTCAAATATATAATACAGGCAGATAACTGAAAGATTGATGTCCTTTGCACAAAGTTTTTTCCCCATCATAAATCTCAGGTCAGGGCAGGTCGTTGAATTTTTATTCCGACAAGTAGTCACATGTGTTTTACAGGTTTTATGTTAATTTTATGCAAATCATCAATTAGAATATTTGCTGGTAAAAACAATAGTTTGTAGTTTGATGTATTTTTTTGGTAGTATCATTTTATATATATATATTTAATGTTTTGTAACTGCTTTAACATTGCAGTTGAAAAGCCTCTAATAGGCTAATAGCTGGTCCCACAAGTGGGGCATGTTGTCACAAAAGGTCAACATGTTAAACTGTGTCTTTTTCCTGAGAAATAATGGTGGAAATGTTCAAAAGTTTATTTGAAGATTTCAAGGGCTGCATTTATAGAAAAAAAAGACTTTTAAAAAATTAATCTACACAGAGAAATAATGACAAGAGCCTCGGTCGCCTCTATAATATTGAAACAGTGTCCCATAAACAGAGGAAAAACAACCAACAGATGTGTCCACAAAAGACCAAAGGGCGAGATGTCCCAAACCAAAAAAAAAAAAAAAGTTCAAACAAACGAAGTCCCAAAGTCCCTGCCTGCATATATTACATAATTACAGAAAACCCTTTGCGTCAACAACGTCAATAAATAAATACATTAAACATAAAAAGAATAAAACTTAGACTTAATGACAGAAATCGTTTCTACTTTTTCAAAATGACAGAAAAAAAGTTTCTACATTTTTAAGTCTATTGCGTCAGTTGCAGGTCTTTTAAAGTGATATACACTATGAAGCAACAAAAGCTAGAGAAAAACTTACAGAAGTCCCAGAAGAAAGTCGAAATGCACCTCATATTCATCTTTCCACATCTTTCACTGGAGATCAGGCATCGGTCCCGCGCGGAGCGAGAAAAATCCCTTCAACTCCATTCGCCTTCAGGCGCTTTGCGCTTTGAGTAATCACGTTTTTCCCAAATGGAATAAGTTTTCGACGCTCCTGCGGCTAAAAGGGGCGTTCTGGCGGTGTGTGTCACCGCATCCCGTTTATGTTCTTCGACAAATAAAAGTTTGGACGCGACTAATTCAAAGCGAATGTGCGCGCGTTTGGCTCCGGCGCGTTGGCGCAAACGGCTTCCCAGTGTGAAGTTCCTCAAAGTCGGACACAAGGGAAGGGGGCGGAGAGAGTCTCACTGGATGGATTGGATTACTCAATGAGTCCTGCCCGACCCACATTTCCATATTTCCGATGTTGAAGTAGCGATCTGGACCGGAGCCCGAGAGCGCCAGGCCGTTAGTCTGGACTGCCTCGCGTCGGCGCGTCTATTATCAGAGTTTGCCTCTCTTCATCCCTCACGCTCACTGATGTCAAAATCTATTACATTTATTCATTAAATCATAACTAATAGCAACATGACGAATAATAAAAATAGATATTTTACCGTCATGGCCTAGTACATCAGCAAGTTTTGAAAGTAAAAAAAAGGCTAATGGAAATTCTATCATAAATGGGAACCATTCATCATGGCATCAAACAAGAGACCTTTATAATACTGCATAAATATGTGACACTATTGAATACTCTGGGGAATTCAGGGGGGAAGTGAATGAATGAATGAATGAATGAATGAATGAAAGAATGTTGTTTGATAGAAATCAGATTAGCGTTTTTTTTTAATTTTTTTTTTTTATGTCTATTGGAGGTCAACTATTCCAAAGCCTATTTCAACCTTCACTAGTGGTTTATCATGGTAAAAAATAATAATAATAAATAAATAAATAAATACATAAAAAAAAGGCCTAGTTGAGTGTTGCAGAAATCTGAATAGTAAGTTACTAACAAATACCAGTCAGAAGCAAATAGCCTAACTGAGAATCACAAGAGCCCAGAATTCAGATTTAAAATGTGAAATTTGTTACCAATAACAGTGAAATTAATACTAAAATAAACTAAAATACTCAAAATAACTATCTTAATAGTTAAACATTACACTTTAAAGAACATTTAAACAGCTTTGAAAAATAAATGTTAAAAGAGTTCTGCATTCTCAGATGTCTCTGTTTACTTGGAAACTAAATTATGAATGTACTCCAGAGACTAACTTGAGTATGTGAAAAAATATGGATTATTTCAAGTCTAAAATATGTGAGCTCACAACAAACTGGAACATGTGATGCAGCCCAAAGACGTGCTACATTTCCATTCAGCAGTGACTCACCTCCATACAGGCAGAATGGATACAGATCACGTCCAACACATTCACACACAGACCATCACTTCATGATAAAATGCTCTATACTTCTGATTCGTCCGCCCGTAACGCTTTATGTTTTAAAATTTGCAGTTATCACTTCAAGATCAGGATGTGGGGCCAAGCTGCTATGATGTATGATACGTCTGCTATCTGTGGTATTTGCATGCTTCAGTAACCTGCAGTCACAACATGTTTGTCCCTTCATCAACAAACATCAGACCATTCAGCTGGATGACCGTCGTAATTGGTTACAATGATCATCACAGCTGATGCCGCTCTACCATCAAAACTAATAATCATCCTTCTCTCTCGCTCGCTCTTCCTCTCTATACTTGACCATCTCAGAATCACTTAACTCTTAGAAAAAAGGTTCATTGGGGCTCTATATAGAAACTTTTAGGGAATCCAAATATGTAGCGCCTGATAGAAACCTTTAAGGTTCTATAACCTTTTCTTCTAAGAGTATAAACTAGAGTTCACAGAGTAGCACCAGATGCAGAAACTGATCTGCACTAAAAGCATATTTTTATGAATATATTGTATTTTAAATGTATTTTAATTTGTCTACATTTCTATTTTACTACTCCATCTTACCTTTTGAAATGTGTCAGCACTGCAAATATTGTTGGCTCTCTTCTTAGAGGCGGTGCTATTTTTATTAATTATTTTATATTTTCTATTTTATTTTTAGTTTCAATTTTAATAATTCTGTTTTTTGTGTTTGTTTTGTTTATGTCCAGAAAGAGAGCTTAAATGTATTTATTTATTTATTTATTTAGTTAGTTCGTTATAGTAATTTTAGGACTTTTTAGCACAATTTTAGTTAGTTGCCAAGGCAAAATGTCAATTATTTTAGTAAAATTTATATAGTATTAAAGTATTTATCAGTATTTTTAATTAGCTTATTTTTTGTTTTCTGTTTTTAATTTAGTTTCAATTTTAATATTTGTATTTTGTTTTTATTAGTTTTTGTTTTGTTTATATGTATATAGAGAGAGAGAGCACTTACATTTATTTATTTAGTTAGTTAGTTAGTTAGTTAATTACAGTAATTGTAGCACTTTTTTTAGCACAATTTTAGTTTGTTGCCAAGGCTATTTCATAAATTAATTGTTCATTCATTTTTAAAAACTCATTTATTTTCATTTAAGTTTTCCAAATTCCAATTACCAAAATCAGTTTTTAATAATTTTATATTTAGTTTACAATGACAACACTGTTTAGACTGTAAAGGATTTATTATTTCTTTCTGTCACAAGATATTATGGCTGCCAACTTGAAAATTAACAGTAAATATT
The DNA here is from genome assembly GCA_039654775.1 of Spinibarbus caldwelli. NCBI lineage: Eukaryota > Metazoa > Chordata > Actinopteri > Cypriniformes > Cyprinidae > Spinibarbus > Spinibarbus caldwelli. The sequence continues at coordinate 19,193,648 of CM077247.1, read as the reverse complement.
CATGACATGCACACTGCTTTTTTCATTTCATAGCCATAGAACATAATGGCATCTGAAACAGTTATGATTCTATGGACCTGTGATGGAAAGGAAATGAAGAGAATGGACCTCTTGAATCTTCATTGGAATCCCCTTGACCTGAGATTTCATTTTAGCATTTTTCCAAGGCACTTAAAAGCTCCAAAATTACAAAAAGGCCCCGTAAAAGAATCATAAAAGTCATTCATATGACTTGTGCACAAGCCATACAGCAGCTTTGTGTATAAGGAAAAGACTGAAACTGAAGTTAATCACTGAAAATCTGGACTCTAGTACATTAATCTTTATGGTGCTTTTTGAAGTTTAAAGGTAGAATATGTAAGATTTTTGTAATAAAATATCCCAAAACCACTTGCACAGTGTTATATATTTCATGCAGTTGTGTACTTACGTTTATTTCAAAATTTCCCAAAGATTTGTAAATTTAGAGAAATTCCAGTTTTAAAAATTGACTCGTCCCTGTACCTCCATGATCGTGATCAATGATGTAATATCCGCACTATCCTCGGTTTTCCCACTTGTACAATCTACAAGCGTGGACAAAAATGCCGCTGCACAGTTAAAGTAAATCCATTACGGCTGAAATGTTAAGTGTTGACTGCAGCATTAAATTTATATCTGCTCAATGTTTCATCATGACTCTTTTTCCGCGTTTTTACAGTGTTGCGCATTATAATCAATCACACACGAGTCTGTTGAGCTTATGAATGCAATGGCCAATCAGAGGCGTTCAGATGAGTCATCACTGAAACAGTTTCGTGTTGAGTGACAGGCTGACTGAATTCAGCTCGTGAATTCTCTCATCATAAACAAGTGCAGATGTATGAATGATGTAAGTAAGCAATTCATTCATCAGTGTATAGACAGCTTTACTGATTACAAGGGGAGTTTTTTTTTTTAAAGTGCTTAATCTCGCGCTATACTGAAATCAGTCATAATGTTCTTTGACAATGTAAATGTTCTTTGCTCGCTTTCTCTGTATAATTTATTCGCTGTTTGAATAACTGTGGAAGGTACAGGTAATTCGTTACCTCAACCGTGAACATGATTTGTGAATTCCATACATTACTTAATAGTGAAAACGATGTCTTTCTTCTTGTTTTTTTTTTTATTGTGAAAACGACGTTCCACCCGTCTTCACAGCATCATCAAGCTTCGCCTTTGTTATTGTTTTGAACATGCGACCTCTAATGGCGAAATCTTACATATTGTACCTTCAACGGCTGGAGTTCTCATTTCCTTACATTATAATGAGTAGAAGTCAGGATACTCTTCAAACATTACCTTTTGTGTTGCACAGAAGAAAGTAAGTCATCTACGGAAGTCATATGGAATGACGTGAGGGTGAGTAAATAATGACAAAATGTTTATATTTGGCTGAACTATTCCTTTAAACTGTTCTTCTCCATTCTTGCAGTCACTTTAAGCTGCTGAGCAACTCACAGCAGTACTGAAGTTTCAGACAGAGACAGGATAGAGCTAATTATAGACTGGGTGTAAACCCAGTAAAGACAGACTTCTCTGTGATATGGACCTGCGAGGATTTAACAGCACGGCACAGTGCGAATGACAAAGACCCATCGTGATTTACTCTGACACATGCACACACACTTAGCAATAACTTTTCTCTCTCTCTTCTTATCATCTTTTGGTGTTGTCTCCACAGCGACGAGAAATTATTCTCTCTCTCTTCACTTCTGCACTTCTAATATCTCAGCAAAGTCTCACGGTCAGCTCAATTTCATCTCAACTCATCCGTGCTCTGTTAGCAGGTCTGCACGCGCTGCTAAAGAGGCTTTCGGCTCTAGCCGGCATTTTCCTGAAGCTAGCAAACTAACTGGCCGTAGATGTTTTACAGCTTATGCTCCATAAGGCATGCAACTAAGAAAAGTAATAGATTTATATTCTGCTAAAGCCTAAATGGTCACTGAGTATTGAAAAGATTGTTACCTAAACAGCAAAAAATGGAAATATGTAATAAAATAGTATATTTTATGAGGATTATGCTTTAGGTCAACATGAAACCTCAACACCTCCTTTCAAAGGAGGATCAAATTATTGCATTTCAATAAAGCGTTATGAAGACAAATATTTTTTATTTGAAATAATTCGCACAAGGAGCATGCATTAACCAATAAACATTTCATATATATATATATATATATATATATATATATATATATATACACATACATGCATACATACATATGTTAATACATTTTATATAAAAATATATGAATAAGTTACATAAAAAAATATATATTTTCATGAGATATTTTTTCTCATGCAAAAAACTCACAAAAACAAAAATATATATTAAAATGTATAATAAAAAATATATAGAAAGTTTTATTATATAAAAGTGTATTAATAAATACATGCTGATTTTTTTTAAAATAATGAGATGAGATGGTCATTTTTGAAAATGCAGTTATTTGAGATGCTGATTATTAAACTTATACTGATAATTTGAGATATTGAAAGACACATATTGACACAATGAACTACATAAAAGTAAATGAGTAAATATATGCACTTATATGCACTTTCAATTCTTGTTGTTTAAAAGAGGTTTAGATATATTTACTAGAAAACAGGACAAAGATGGTGATTAAGAAAATGTTTTTTCCAATGTATGGATTAAAACTTTGATTTTTCACAACTAGAGGATCTATATTTTATTCTACATAGGTTAAAGACATATTTCAGAAACCGTATTAACACTAATAGACTACAAACGCAGTTATCAAGGGATGTGAGCGTCAATACCTGCAAGAGCAACTGAGTAAATAATATTGATTTCACACAAGCAAAATGCCTTTGAAAAAAGAAAAGGCCTGTGTTTTTGGAGAAAAACAAAGGATTACAATAGTAATCCTTTCTCTTTGTTGTATGGAAGTATGCAAGTGTGTGTGAGCAATGTTTATCTCAGCCAGTGTGTAGACGTCAAAAAGAGAGAGATTCTGTGTGTGTGTGTGTGTGTGTGTGTGTGTACAGCTCTCCTGCATCCTGTAGGGATAATCATCAGCTAGACAGCACTCACCCGCTGCTCCTACACACACAACCAGGATGGAGCGGAATCAGACAGGAAGTTTGCGTGTGCGTGTGTGTGTGTGTGTGTGTGTGTGTGTGTGTGTGTGTGTGTGTGTGTGTGTGTGATGGGGGTGCATATGAGTGTGGATTTGTGGGTATGTGTGTGACAATGAAAGATAAAGAAGGAGATTATGAGTGTCTGATAAAGACAGAATAAATGAGTGTGTTCTTTTGTGTGGATAGGTGCAGGCTTCAGAAAGGTGTGGGGGTGTAAAGGAGGCGGGGTCGTGGCTGAGATGATTGTTTCTGTGTCACCAAACGGGTGAAAAAACCTCCACAAATTAGCGACCGTCTGCAGTGCAATACATAAAAATGCATCACATTTCATGTCACATATTGACCTTTTTAAGGCAGTCAGAGCAAACAGATCAATCACTTAATCGTGTCTAAACTCAGGTCAGCCTCAGTGGAGAGGTAATGAAGCATGGACCTTCTGAAAATGAACAGATTGCTCTTGAGATGGCAGGAGAGAGTGTTACATGTTTCAGCAGTGTGAATTCCTAATAGAAAATCATTGCTATCTTACATAAAAGTATGCATTCGCTCGCTCACTCACTCATGCACAGCAAAAAAAAAAATGCTTTGAACAACTGAAGGATTTGTTGATGAACAGTTTGGGATTTGCTTGTATTTTCTCTCCAATGGACTATATCCTAGTTTTAGGGTAAACAGCGATTTTCATTAAACACTAATCTAATATGAATATATTTTAAAGACAAGTCAAAATCAAAGTTTTATGGCATTTAGTCAACGACAGGCTATATTTATCCAGTGTAACTTAAGTACATCTTCAAGATTAGGACTGACTAAATATAATAATTCAAGAACTGAAATCTCAGTTGACTGAAAATGTGAATCCTGAAATGTTGTTCCATGTCTATGGTGGTTGTGGTCCTGGTTGTGAGACCTCGAAGTGCTAACATTCCTTTTTTTTTTTTGTTTTTTTTTTTGTGGTCTAATAAAATGCCCTCTTGAATGCAAACACCCTTTGCCTTTAACTAGCAATAGCAATTAGCAAATCAAGGAAAATTAAGTGTTCTTCCACTCTGGTCCACAGAAGTTAATGTATATAAAATATGATGAAATATATGTATGGAATATATGTTTTTATATACATACACATTCAAATATATGATGAAACATGTATATGCATGTTTAGATAAATCTATATGAACAGATTTTGAATTTCTATTTAGTTATTATATATAAACGTTTCAGTTTTTTTGTCCAGTCAACATTCAGTTTGTCTTTTTGATTAACTTTGCTTTTGTAGTTAAAAAAAAATAAAAAAATCAGTTATATGAATTTTTGAATTTCAAATCATTTGAACTCAAATTAGAAAATCTGCATCTTGTTTGCTACTTCAATGCAAATTCAGAAACTCAACAGAATTTTTAAATGCATTTTCAAATGCAATTCTGTATGGAGCACAACTCACGCAAACAGACTATGTTTTAAGTAACTCCCTAGCAATCATGATGCTTGTGAGGCTCTGAGGATTTGATAATTACCAGCATATGCTCTTTTCCTTCTGTTAGCGGTTGTAGACACGGTGCAGCACTCATTTTGTTCTCTGTGATGAGTTTATCAACCACATTCAACCACCATGCAACTCCAAAGAACTGCTAATGAAGAACACATGTGGCTAGTGTAGCATTACCATCCTCCGGTAGACCACAGACTAATAAAGTTAGCCGTTAATGCTAAAAGAGGGTAGTTTTAATGAATAGCAAGCAATATGGAGGTCAACTGGACACGACCAAATGTAGCTTTGACCCTGTCAGTTAATAAAAACTAACTGCATTGATATAGAAGGACGCTAATGGAGGCGTAGACAAGCGACACTCGGATAAAGCACAGTGTGACTGAAAACTAGAGCAAGGCTCCCGTCGTGAAAGAGGAAAGCCAAAGGCAATGATGTCACTCACTAAAAACAATGCCTCATTCAGGCAGACTGGGGGGCAGGAAGCTGCAAGTCATTTAAAACTGGGGAGGAAAAAAACGACAACATCTGCTGCTGCGTCCAGTCCAGATGGATGCAGAGAGAGAGGGAGAAAGAGACGGCAGCAATATTAGACCTATCCTTCATTGGCTCCCAGAGGTGGAAATCTTTCCTCTTGGATACTGGCTCAGATCCTTGCAATATAAAAAAGTTTCCAGTCAGCTAGGTCGCAGTCTGATACTCCCTTCAAAACAGACACGACAGGTTCTCATATTCAACCCAGGCTCATTAGAAAACGTGCCCGTGGAGACATTTCTGAAAAAAAATTTACGATTCTTCTTGCACATTTTGTGACAATTTCAAAGTGAAATGTCCAGTGAGTGGCACTAAAAACACTTTCAGTTTTATCCAAAACAGAATTCTGCCCATATTAGTTGTTGAATGTATCATGGAAGTTTGTAAATGAAATTTATCTATCGTGTTAAAAACACTAAATCCAACTCTGAACCTAACAGATAGTGTTAATGAAAGCAAAGTGAGATAAAAACGCCTCTGTTGAAGCAATCATGCCATTTTGCTTACTTCTACAAGTGACTCTTGTTTCGTGGGACTTGTACGCAAATGCTTTGCATCACAAGTGCAGCGCTGTACCAGGTGAGCTATCAAGCAAGTTTACTATATCAGAAAAGCCATACATTTGGAGACAGTTATGTGATGCAACTGTCATAATGTATTAATTTACAAATCATGCACTATGGTAAAAGTGTTTTAAGGTCATAATATAGTATTGTTCAAGAAAATAACTCTTTATTAATCAATAATCTGCCCCCTTAATCATGATTTGTGTGAAAATGAATGAAAGTTTTTGGTGCTAGTACTGCTACTACTGTTCATTTCATTTGGAATTGTATGTGTTGGTACATTTTTGTAAAAATGTATGCACATGCATGTTTTTCCAATGAGCCTAGTTTGCTCATTTCTATGCAGTTCTGATCAGAGTAACAAATAGCAAACAGTCACTGACTGTGGATTGAAACTTGACTCCATTCCAGATGAGCCATTGTCTGTGCTGGGATGAAAGCATGAAGCATGAAACTTGTTGCTCACTAGTTTGAGACCATGTTATAAACTAGTGCATGCCATCAACTGGGCAGATCAAGAAGGAGATTTAGTTGCATCCCTACCTGATAGAGTTTGGCATCGTTCCTCCACTCTCTCCATTCCCAGGCAGCTCAATGTGGAATCCATTAGGGATGCTCCATTGTGCCGGCTGGCTCAAGACATTTTCCGACCTGCTTCCTGGAATAGTGGTCCATAGCGAACTTGCAGAGCTGGTTTCATCCCTTGCCGTCTCCATCCCCAGCTCAGCCTCGCCCTCAGCCCCTTCCTGCACGGTCTCCAGCTCCAGCTCCGGAGGTTCAGGGCCCATTAGGGCCCTCTGCTGGATGAGAGGGGTGAGCGGCGCCTCGAAGCTGACGCAGCTGTCCGTCTCGTCGGTGAGCGACAGCACGTCCAATGAATCCAGACTACTGTAGCAAGTCCCGCCTCTCAGAAGCTCCGACTCGACGATGCGCTCGAATGTGGAGCTGAAGCCGTCCTGGCTCTCTTTCGTCCTGTCGTACTCGTCCTCTCCGTCGTCCTCTTCCTCATCCACAGCCGTGGTCTTGGCGACCTGCTCGACAATGCTCTCAAACGTAGAGCTGAAGCTGTCCTGATTTCGGGTCTCCCTTTCCTCTCCGCCGTCCTCCCTCTCTTCCTCGTCCTCTACCTCAGCATCTGCTTCTTCTACAGAGAGCTCAAAGGTGGAGCTGAAGGCGTCTAAGTTCCCCTGTGCTGAAGGCTCTTCCAGGACCCCCTCCTCATCCTCCTGCCCTTCGCTGTCATCTTCGGTCCCGTTCTCAAACCTGCAGTAACAAAGATGCCAGTTAATGCATTCTTAAACGTACCCGATAAAAATCATATCACACAGACACACCTGGCTAAAGAGGTCTTGCTTTAGACTATACACAAAGGCTCTTAGCCTGGCTGGCATGCGCTGTGCATGTTCCTATCTTTAGTCAGGGTGCTGTCACAGTTCTTTAACACGACTGCAGTGGAGGAGTCCCAGCAGAGAGGAGCATCATTCAGGACAGCTCCCCTGCCACGTATAGTGCCCAAAATATCTCCCCACCCTCATTGTAACATGCGTGCCACATCATTTGTGAAGCCTGACACTGAAAATTCCACAGCTAAACTCTATAATTCATGTGTTTCATATTCAAAATATTTTGTAAGACAAGTTAGGCATTATGAAATTCACTGTGAAATGATGGAAGCCTTATCTTTCAAGGGGGTTTTATTGATCTTTTGGGGGTCTGTTCAGACTACTGCTTGATCCTTTCTTGGTAGATCATTAGGATGTGTGTTTTGGGAGTCTATTTTATTTTTTTAGCACTTTTGATCAGTGCAAAATTCACAACTGGCTTTCTTTCAAGGGTTGGATTTTGAATTAAATTGGGCATATCACAAAGGAAGTCAAACGGAGAAATATAAAGAAATAAAGTGTCAAACATACTGAATGTATCAACATTGCTGTTTTATTTAAATACTGGATTCATGTAAATTTCTTTGTTTAATTTTACTTTCTTACATTAAAACTGCAATTCTGCATCCTGTTTGCAACCTCAATTTAAATTCAATTCAAATTCAGGATTCTCAATCCATTCTGAATAGCACTCAACCCTACTTTTGACTATAAATGTTGATTCAGAGGCTGGTATGCATTATTAAGTATGTGTACTAGTGCAGTTACAGTCGAGCTACAGACTTCATCTGTCTGTTCAAGTATATCTAATACACAGGTGAATATCTGAAGGATTACATACATTACCATTCAAGAGTTTGGGGTTAGTAAGTGTTTTAAATGTTTTTGAAAGAAGTCTGTTATTCTCACTAAGGCTGCATTTATTTGCTCAAAAATACAGTAAGAAACAGTAATATTGTGAAATATTAGTACAATTTAAAATACCTGTTTTCTATTTTAATATATTTTAAAATGTAATTTATTCCTGTGATGGCAAAACTTAATTTTCAGCATCATTACTCTAGTCTTCAGTGTCACACGATCCTTCAGAAATCATTCTAATATGCTAATTTGCTGTTCATAAAACATTTCTTATTATTATCATCAATGTTGAAAACAGTTGTGCTGCTTAATATTTTTATCTATTTTTTATTACATTTTTTCAGGATTCTTTGATGAACATAAAGTTTAAAATAACAGCATTTATGTGAAAAATAAATCTCCTGTAACATTTTGATCAATATAATGCATCCTTGCTGAATAAAAGTATCTTTCAGAGAATGTGCAAAAATCCAAAAAGTTAACATGACATTTTTAAAAGATGAATTGTTGCTTCAGTCTGACAGAAATCAAACTTTTAAAGTGTATGTAAATGTATATCTCATTTTACTAACCTTAGAGAGGACAGGGGATTGGTTGAGTCCTTTTCCAGGCTTTTCTGAGGCGGCAGCGACTGTGTGCCTTCACCTTCACGGATGTCCCTATTACCGTTTTCTGTTACAGGATCTAAGCAGCTGCCCTCAGTCTCACCGTTTCTACCTTCTTCTTCTAATGTCACCTTCTCATCCTCCTTTGCACTGGACTGTGTGTTTCTGTTATTCTCTGTATCTCCGTCTTCTGCTTCACCTTGCTGCTTCTCCTCTGTCTTTGTCCCATTACAGGGCTCCAAATCTCTCGCCATAGAGCCATCAGACTCCTCCTCTCCCTCAGGTGCTGGGGGAGTATCTGGAGGTGGGGTGTCTGTGCGGAGGGGGTCATGCTGCCCCTCCTGACTCATGGTGGCCTCCTCAATCACGGTGTCCTGGCAGCTTGGGGTCACAAGGTCAGGGTCAGGAACAAGGGAGAGGGGTAGAGTTCACACCTATTAAGAAAGAAGGTGAGACACAGCAATGAGATTTCGGATAAAGGTGAGCCCTGAATAATAAAGGATAAGGACCTACTGAGAAAACACTATCCATTCATAATCCACTCTCATTAGTATGGAAATAACTGCATATATTAAAAACCACCGAATGCAGAAAAGCCTATTTGTTTCCAGAGGAAAATTGCTAAAAAGTTCACAACTCAAAATTATGGGAGTTTTCAGGCATGTTTCATCCAATTATCAACTACTACTCAGACATTTCTCCCTATAACTTCAAAATGATTTACAATATTTTCAAGATAACAACAGTTTTGCTCATCTATGTTTATTTTTTATTTTGTCGTCATTTTTATGTCTATTCTCCTGACAATACAAAAAATTATTATAATATAATGTAATAAAAAAAAGTATTTTGTGTGTGTACATATATAACAATTGTTATAATTACTGTCGTTATTTTATACATAATGGTTTTAGTGCTAGGCGATATACCGGTTCAAACGATAAACCGGTTTGAATTACGCACAGGGTATGAATTTTAAAAAAAACCTAGCTGTTATATAAGCGCCACCTGCTGTCAGAGAGTGAATTTACATTCTCATTTAACCCGTCTGCTGTTTCTGTTTCGTGCAGATGTTTTATTTGGCATAATTTCACAATGCTAATGTCAGACCATTCTGTTTTTGCTTTAAATTTTACATTTTGCTTTAAATTATACAATCTAATTTACATTAAAAACTGCTCGTACTTTAATGTAGCATGTTTGTTTGGATCGTGATTAAAATGCAGTGATTCTGCAACTGTTTCATGCAATCTGATTTATATAAAGGCACAGTCAAGGATAAAACGTGTAACTGCCAGAATCCTAAAAAAAAAATAAATAAAAAAAATGTGATACTGATTTTTGGCCAAATCTCCCAGCACTCAATGGTTATAAAAATGGTTATAAATAATCTCCTAAAAATACAATCAAACTGAAACAATAGCTCACATACAGTTACAAAATAAAAGCCTTAAGCAGGCTTTGATGCCATAAAGCGACAGGACATTCTGTCAATCATTTGGCTTTTATTTATGTGATGTCACTCTTGGTAGCCACACCCACTGTAAAATGTCATTGGTTAAAAATACCACCCCTGTGCATTAAACATCAAACATTTTTTTCAGCCAAATGATGAAGGCTATGCACAAACAAACTGGTTGTCAATTTGTTGCATCATGCCTGGTTAGGAAAATTAAAATGGTCTTTGACCGACATTTGATTGCACATTTCATATCTTGACAAATCTGAGAACAATGTAGAGATCTCTTCTGAAACGCTCTTAAAAATAAAGGTTCCAAAAGATGGCTTTCACAGTGATGCCAGAGAAGAATCATTTTGGGTTTTTGTGGAATGAAAAAGTTCCATGGATGTTAATGGAACCATAAAGAACCTTTATTTCCAAGAGTGTAGAAGAGACTCATGTGTGATTATGGGGGTCTTTTCTCAATACTGTCTAGGGAAAATAACTGAAATAATATAGAGATTTCATTTGTGATTTTTCTTTATCATTTGCTGAATGCTGCAATCCATCAAATCAGACAAGAGGAGCAAATGTGTCAGGCCGGCATGTAAGACCACAGCTCACTGGACATTACAAGTGACATTAAGCATTCTGAAGACCGAAGCAGTCAGGTGGCAGGATCTTAAAAGTTTAAACAGCGATTCAGAGTCCATTATCTGCTGTCATCCTTGTATTTTATCAGCCCTGCAGAAACGCAGGCTGGTGAGAATGCATTATCTTTGACTCAGCAAACCTCAAGCGCCACTGATGTTTTACATGCTAGAGGCTCACACACACTTACAATGCAACACACAGTCCAGAACGATCCACTGTGGGTGAATTTAAGGGTCAGTCTGAGTCTAATTTTAAATGCTGCTCTGATTTCTAACATCTGCTCTGGGGAATCTTCCCTAAACTCAGTGGGAGGCAGTAGGACTGGACAGAACAGATGCACAGTGGAACATTACAGCAGCTTTCACCAATCCATTTTACTTCTGTAATGTTACATATTTCCGAGTGCAACAGGATATTCATTGAATACAAATGAACAAGATTTCACTTTATCCATCAGATGTTAATTGCATTGTGAAGAGTGGGCAGAATAACATCTGCCGAACATTAATCAACAGACCGCACTAGCGATGGGAAGACTGGATCAGTTTACTCACTTGGATCTTTGAATCTCATTCAGCAAAATAGACTCATCTTTATTCAAGTCATTTTATTCATTTGAGCGGAGTTAAATTAAAATATTATAATTTTAATAGCCAAATTCCCTGAGATACTCCAATTAGGTAATGCATCCAAGACTAATTATGAAAAACAGAAATGATCTCCGAGTCCCTACTGCGTTTTCTGATCCAAATCTTTCACTTATTTGTCACATGACAGATGCAAAAATAAAAAGTTCATGAGCAACCCATCACTAGCCCACACAACCTAAAAGGAAATTAATTTCACAGAAAGTGAAAGGAGAAAGTTATTACGTTTTAATGAAAAACAAACAAACAAAAAAAAAAACTTTTTTGGACTATCTTCATTTTGAATAATGTGCCTTAAGGAATCTGGCATAATAGGACCAGGAATGTGTTATTAGAAAAGAAATCTGGTCTATTTTAATTTCACATCGACTTTGAGGCTGAAATTTGCTGCTAGCATCACTAAAATAATTGCAAAATAATGACAAAAATAATTCACACAGCTTTCCAGAACACTACCTCCATTTGGTAGATCAAAACTTTTGAAATAAGTCTCTTACACTCACCAACGCTATATTTATTTGATAAAAATACAGTAAATACAGCAATATTTTGAAATATTATTACAGTTTAAAATAACTATTTTCTATTTGAATACATTTTAAAATGTAATTTATTCCTGTGATGCAAAGCTGAATTTTCAGCATCATTACTCCAGTCTTAAGTGGCACATGATTCTTCAGAAATCATTCTAATATGCCAATTTGCTGTTCAAGAAACATTTCTTATTAACAGTGTTGAAAACAGTTGTGCTAATTAATATTTTTGTGGAAACTGAGATACATCTATTTCAGAATTCTCTGATAAATAGACAGTTTTATTTAAAATTACATTATAAATGTTTTTTTACTGTCACTTTCGATTAATTTAATGCATCCTTACCATATAAAAGTATTATTTTCATTTAAAAATCAAACTGAGCTCAAACAATACTACAGTGTACAGTTGTCTCTTTATAATAAACTGAGAAGTACACTGAAGTGTGACTTTTAAATTCATATTCAGAGCGTTTCTCTTGGGCTCTTCATTAAACCCAGTGAACAGGACAGATGCTTAGTGGCACATCATGACACATTTAATACTCATTTACCAGATGAAACCAAATGGACAGGCACACAAACACAGGCTGGAATATAAACAGCACAAATGTACAGAAAATCCTTCTCTCTGGCAGAGAAACAGTCTAACATCCTCCGAGTTAAATGTGAAGCTCAACCGCTTTTTTTCTGAAGCTCTGACTCAGACGGGGCTCTTTAAAGCTTTCTAATGCCGAACATCTGATCGAATCAAACCGCAGTAAAACCCAAGCTTCCATTACATTAAAGCTCTATAGCCCAAACTGCCATTACATTAGGCAACAAATCAAATCTCTTCATGTCTATATTCAGTATTGTTTGACAGAATACACACTAATTCATCTTAATCGTACCAGTTACACATTATTTCGATTGAATTAGGTCAACGGTGCGTGAATTGTGAGCAGCTTCCTACATTATTGTAACCTTTACCCCGGCTATTCCCCCCTAAACGCTTGCAACATTGGAATTTTAAAAACACACACTGTCTCACACCACACAGAACATTTTAATGTGACATTTATCAAAAGACGCTCTCAGAAAGTTACCTTTGACCTTGGCTCTTCATTCAAACACACATGGTTAATGTTTGACATTCTGCATGGGTGCTCAGTACCCAAAGTCCATCCCAGCTGCAGATGATCTTTTCACATGGAAAGTTCATCAAGACTCACATACATGATTCCATCACACACAAACACAGACACACGCTCAGGCTCAGCTGCTGTGAAGTACCCTGTTGTCATGTTGGCTATTCCTGAGAGCCTCTGCGCTCTGTAACTGCCAGATATTCATAATTCCTACAGCAGCAGCACACGCCCACTAAACAACATGACAGATCAATCACTGAGGGTGTATGAGTGTGACGTTTGAGTGTGTATGTGTCAAGATTTGCCTGTACTGGTAGTAACAATAAGGATCAACAATAAGGATTTTTTTTCTGGGCAGTTAGGATGATTTTTAGGTACGCATCACAAAAGAATAATCATCTATTTCAATAAATAAATAAATAAATAATACTATCTGCACACTGAAAACAGTGTTTTTAGTGTTACAAAAGATTTCTATTTCAAATAAATGCTGTTCTTTTTAACTTTATATTAAAATAATCCAGAAAAAAATGCGTTCCACATTAAGCAGCACAGCTGTTGTCAACATTGATAATAATAATGAATGATTCTTGAGCAGCAAATCAGCATATTGGAATGATTTCTGAAGGATCATGTGACACTAAAGACTGGCGTAATGATGCTGAAAATTCAGCTTTGCATCACAGAATTAAATTAAAATGTATATATTTTTTAAATATATTCAAATAGAAAACTGTTGTTTTAAATTGTAATAATATTTTGTTTTTACTGTATTTTTGAATAAATAAATGCAGCCTTGTTGAGCATAAGAGACTTGTTTCAAAAACATAAAAAAACATATTACCAACCCCAACATTTTTTAAGGCAGTATATGTATTATTAACTTTTTATTCTAAATCTTAATCTGAATCTTTTAAGTGCACACAGTATTTATTCACACACCCTAAAACAATATACTGTATGTACAATTTATTATTTATTTATTTATTTATTTATGTATTAGCATTGTATTTTTGTATTTCCTTGATATTTATATTTTTAATTAAATGATTTTTTTTAAAAGAAATGTAAAAAAATATATTTCATTATTTTTTTTCTTTACAAAAAGAAAATATTAAATTAATAAATTCATGAACTCACCTTAGCTGAAAACAATAGAATACCTGCACAAAATTAATGATTTTCCCCCCAAAAAATTGTAATTTGTCAATTCCTACTAATGTTTCTAATCCCTAGAATTTCTGCAAATGGAAATCGACAGAATTTGCATCACAAGGTCAATTACAGAGCAGAAAACCAATTATATGGATGGTCAAGATTAATGAATGTAAAAATATACTGTTCAAGAGACCATTCTATCAACATAATGTTGAGCCCTGAATATGACACTAAAACCTAAAATCATCTATATTGTGAAGGCCACCTAATAGTTTGGGGACTAGTTCACTATATCTAAAAATCACAGAAGTCCTCAAGTGCATATTTATGATTCATAAATAAAGTTAATAATGACTTTTATTCTAAAAACACAAAGATTTCCTTTTGAGTTAGAGTTTTGGTCATCATTATTAGCTTTATGTAAGAACGGCAGTATACAGTGTGTCTCGTTTAGATGCGTTTGTGTGTGTGTGTGCACTTGACTGATAGACTTCCAGTATTGTCAGCAGAACAGCAGGGTCTTCAGGGCGATCAATTCTGTTTAATTACTTTCCCTGAACCTGTCCGTCACCTTCACTCTTAACACCACACACACTGGCACTCATACGGCTACCGGCCTCTTAACAAACACACACACCGTCACTGATAAACTCAAAGAACGGCCTTATCTTCAAATCAACAATCCTCTACTCAATCATTGCCACCCAAAAACCTTCAACATGCTTTCAGAGAGATCTGCCTCCACCTTTTGGCTGTCCTGTGATATTCTGAGGTGAAATTTGCACATTTTATGTGTGTTGGTTTTTCTGTGAGTACCTTCCGACAGCTTCGGCTTAATCTCACATCTTTATTGATTGGATTAAAATAAGGCAGTATTTCCTCAGGGATCGTGGGTTGGCCACGCAGCAGGGGCCTGACAAAATGTGCAAAGAGGCAGAGAGGAGAACAGAGAGCTGCACTCAATGAAGAAATGTGAAAATCTGCAGTTATTGCTATAGACAGCTATTTCTACCTGTTTTGATGTTAAAAAATGACTGCCAGTGGTGTAACCTCACGTAATCCAATTGATTCATGACATTTTGACTTGAAGAAAGGAGGTAATTCACAGTTTACCATAGGAGGCACATTTTGAGGGATCTTACAAAACACGTTTCCAGTGCAGTAAAAAGCATTACAAACCCACAGCCTTTCACAAAACTCCTGCATAATTAGCTGTCTTTGTCTTAAATTTAAAATACATATATATACATACATACATACATACATGCATACATACATGGAAGAGTTTAGGCCTATATCTTAGACCCTGTAACCATTTTTCAATTTTACGTCCTCACCAATTCCCCAATATTAATCTAATAATCTATTTGCCTTTCACTAGTTATTCTAAATTGTCCTGTGCTGTCATAAATGAATAAATAATAAATAAATGAATATGTATACATTATATGATTTAACAAATATACATATATAATTATTAGAATTATATCTTATAATTATATTACTAACATTAATTACATTTAAGGGTTACACTTTATTTTAAGGTGTCGTTGTTACAGTGTAATTATACATTTAAGTACTGAGTAATATTAATTAACTACATGTACTTATTATATGGTTAGGGTTAGGATTAGGGTTTGGTTTAGGGTTACTTGCATGTAATTAACAGTAAGTACATGTAACGTGTAACAAGGACACCTTAAAATAAAATGTTACATATTTAAGATGTTTAAATAAAGTAATTATAGATAGAATTATAAATATATATAATAATGAAATATAATATAATAATGATATGACAAACAAATAGTGACAAACAAATATGTAATTACATATATTTTTATAATTCAAATAAATTCTTCAATTTATATATATATATATATATATATATATATATATATATATAATACTTTTAAAATTGAAGAATTTATTTGAATTATAATGATTTAGTTATAGTATGTCACAACACAGAATACAGCTTAATTTCACGTCAGCTGCCTATTACATGGTGCAGTCAAGGATTCTTATCTTATAAAACGTTTTATTTAAAAGTATATTCAGTGATAAAAAAATGAATAAAAAGTCTTGTGCAACAATAAGCATTCTCACAATTATGAGGGTTAAATGAGACACTATCCATCTATCCATACTCTCTACACAGTCTGACCTCTCCAATCTACCTGTCTAGGACCATTAACACAAAAGAGAGCCACTATATCACAAACAAACACCTCATCCCCTTCTCCATCTCTACGCAGTCTGGATACCGGACTTCTGCGTGACCCACTAACCCTCTTCAGACGCGAGATGACACCGCCGCACACGCACACACGAACACGCAGACACACAAAGACTGACCGTTACAAACGATCAGCACTCGGTATTTAACTCTCTCGGGAGCTGCAGTGCGCTAAATATATCGATGCTGTCTACCTTACCCACATACAGCCGGCTGCGTAATGCTGCCTTTCCGTGCGTAACGGGTTACGGGACATCAAAATAGAGGCTTCGAGATGACAGAGTAAGTGCAGACTAGGGTTTTTTTCCTGACACGTCAGGGGTCCTGTGAAGGAGACCACCACCGAGTAAACGACAACTGAGCCGTGCGTAAACGTGATTAAATCACCTTGTTCTGTCACTTCCACTGCTGTCAAGGTCAGACGTCCTATTGTATCATGTCACCGTATCACTTACGTCTTCACTTAAATCATCCCAGGGATATAAATCTCATCAAATGGCTTACACGCACACACCTTTTTAAGAGGTAGAGAGAGAAGAAGTGATCGTTTAGGGCGTCTTGTGTCTCGTCTGGCACTGGGATGTCTGGTTGTCTGACGCCTATATTCCCACTGTTTCATTACGATAGTTGGGCTAACAATAGATCAATAAGCATTGCTATTGCATTGCATTGCATCGTCAGACATAAAACTGCATGCATTTAAGATGCATCATCATTTGCATCCATGGAGGCTGCTATTAAAGCAAGATACTCAGCTGTTCAAAGCATCACAGCTCAGGGTTTGACTTAAATACAGCCTGTGTCTAACACATACAGTGGGTCCTTGTGTTTAAGGCATAGTGGAGTAAAACACACACACACACACACACACACACACACACACACATACATACACAGAGAGCCTGAATCGCAGCCATATTATCCCCAGCCTCCCAGTGCAGTAACCATGACAACAGGATGGCTGGGAGACACTGCGCTCTCTCAAAAGGCTTCGGCTGGTGCTTTCTTCCTTCCAAAATAGACCCCAGAAGCTTTTCAAGAGCACCTCGTCCTCCATATAAAACAGAAGTGGTCTCTCTCTCTCTCTCTAGCACCCAGGCCACACATATAACCTGAGAACACGTTGCATTTTCATGCATACTACAGAGAAAATAACTGCCGGCATTGCAAACGCATGCAACTTAACGTGTAAGCTTTAAATGTGCATTAAAGAGCAAAAGCACTGACGTGAGCATACAATCCGTTTGAGATGCATTGCATGCGTTAACCTAATTATAAGCGTACTAGATGAGTATATGATACATAAGATACTCACCCCCAAAAAATTGCAATACAAATCCCTCCTGCAAATGAAGCAGTTTTGGCAGCGCGCGCGCGCGTCTTGTCTCCCTATATCATCCGAGCGGATCGATTTGCTGTGTTTAAGGAGGAAGCTGTGCTAAAGGCTTATCAGAACCGAGTCTGACACCTGCCGTTTCCTCTCGCCACCGCGTGGACAGCGCACAGCGACCGACAGACCAACCGGCTGCGCGCGAGGGCTCGGTTGTGTGTGCGAGTGAGCGCGCGAGCTGCGGCGGCTGTCTCGTGCCCCCACGACGCGCTGGACGAGCAGCCGTTCAGACTGTTGCTCACAGTCTTTTCACATCAATAATACATTATAAAGCACAATTCACGCGCACTGGGGGTTCTAAGAGAATATTCAGGCTCATTCGTCTTATATAAGCCATCGTGACAATTCAAAATCAATATGACAGGAAGAAAAGGCATTTTCAAATAATGGTGGCTTTCATTTCAACAAATTTTTGGGCATTGGAATATGAGCAATTGATCTGATGTGTTTTTGCTGTTTCTTGAGAGATATTTAAATGTTTACAAATCAAAATGTATTCATATACAGTATATATATATATATATATATATATATGGAATTAAATGATGAATAATATCAATTATCACAATATATTTATTATCAATTGTCTATTCATTATCAATTTCTTCAGGCAACTGAAATGTGTAAATATAATCTGCCTTTTTGAATATCACATAATAATATACATTACATGCAAAAATCCAACAAAAAAGCACATTGAAGTGTATCATAACAGTCTTTTCTGTTGCCCTGAGACAATAATAATAATAATAATAATAATAATAATAACAATAATAATGATACACTATTTAGTAGTTCATTTAAAATCCTGAATGTTTCCTCAAATAAAATGTCTTGATTTTTAGACAGGCAATGTTTCAGGCATACCTACTGAATTTGAATTGGGACCTAACCCATGAAGTCCAGGACAATCTTGAAAAGAACTACATTATAAGGGGGAAAAAAGAAAGAAAAGGAAGAAAAACAAAAAAAGGTCCTGGTAAGTTTCCAGACATTTCCTTTCTACTCTAAAACACAACACACTAATTTGCATAATGTAAAATTCGGAGAAACATCTGTGAAAAATCAAAACAGAAAATTCCTACATCAGACCATATTTTTATGGACTTTTATGGTCTCATGGAGTTTGAGTGATCTGTAAAAGGTTTGTTTTTACCTTTAAACGAGTTTTACCTCGACCATTAGCATGGTGTGACCCTTTTATTTCATTCTGTTCACTAGTGTACCAAACATCTTTCACAAACACATGATGTTACTTGGTACTTACAGTTACCAAGACGGTCCTTTATAGATATAGTGTGACAACTAGCCCTGTTTTCTCCTTCTACTCCTACAAAAAGTGACATCTGCATATAATGTTGTTTAAAAAACCTTTTAGTAATGGATAGAAAACATCTGATATTCTATCTGTGACTAATAGTGGGAAACACTGATGCTCTGCATTTGAAAAGAGAGTATTAATGGATCTATACATTGAATTCTTTGACCTCTGTTGGTTTTCATTAAGCAATAAGGTATAAGAGGTCATGCTATACTGTGAAAGAGTCCCAGCTAAAGGTGTTCTTATATTATTACACAAACTAAACTGTAAATACAATAAGCATGATCATGTGACAATGGCAATTTAGAATGGTGTATCTCTGTGCATTTTTAAGTCAGAAGAAGAGAAATGGTGTTGAAACAATACTAATTCAATAAAATCTAGTGATTGGGAGCTGTCAATTTTTGATGAACCCATACATTAGATTTTAATGGGCAGGTCTCTCCTGTTTGCAATTTGCATTTTGCACCAGAGCATAAAAATGAGCCAGTGAACGCCCACACTGTCATCCTGATGTTCATCCAAGGAGAAACTGGAAAGGAAACCGGTATTAAAGCGAGAGGAAGAAAAGAAAAACACACCATTCACCTGTGCTAATAATACTTCAGGGACCTGAGGGTGGGTTTATGGGCTCTGCTTGTGTAGTTGAGAGACAGAAAATGAAAATTGTGGGATCAGGACGACTACAACAGCAGACCCCCAGACACTGTAAATCTTAATCACTTATTCATTAGACTTCCACCCTCTTTCTCGGCCATCCCTTCATCCCATGGGATCTAGTGGAGGCAGGTGGGGGGCGGGTGGGACATCCCGCTCGACAGCAGGAGGAATCCTGATGGACTGTCCGTGTTGGGAATGTCGCAGGAAGGGGGGGTAGGGGGTGGGGGGGTGGATAGACAGATTGGAAGAGAGATGTGAAATGAGCAGTTAGAAATGAATTTGAAAATAATAAAACAAAACATGAATGTTCTGTCATAGTTTACTCACCCTGATGTCATTTCATATCCATATGGCTTTAATTTTTTTTTTTTCCTGTGGAACACAAAAGTGATTTTGAATGTAGCTATAAATAGCTTTGCATACACAGTGAATTGAAATTTTAAATTTGATTAACAATATTCTGCTCCAAAGTGATGAAATATGTTTAACTTCTGTGATCAGATTATAAATATGGCTTTACACATGAACAATAAAATGGTATTGGTTGTTGTTTGTGATGTAAAGAAACATTTTGCACCAGTATAAATATATAGAATTATGTGTGAGACTTAAGAGCTGTAACAGATGGGAAGGTTTTCATTGAAAATTGACTTATATTTAGGTCTGTTCGTCATTATATGGCTTCAGAAGACATGGAAAATAGCGAACAAGTACTGTGGAGGACATGTTTTTACATTGTTGTTTTTTGTTTTTGTTTTTTGTCATTTTGCAAAAAAAACAAAAACAAAAAAAAAAAAACACCCAGACACAAAATGAACTGATTAAAAATATTTAGACCTAAATTTCATATTTATGCATTTGAATTGTATATAAAATTTCCACCCATTTGTATTACAGTTTTAACATAAGCAAAGTAATAAATGTAATGTGATGCATATTTGTCAGTCATACATACTGTAAGTGAAACAGGTGTGATTTCTGTAACAGTACTATTAAACTGTTTAAGTATACACAGCCAGGTTTATACATTTTTAAATCAATAAATCTAATTTGTTTCAGTCTCATACAATTGAATATTGCTTGTTTCACAGCTAGCAACATTAACCTTATTTTTTTCCTTATGTTCTTATTTTTTTAACTGAATAATTTTGTTTTCACAATAAACAGATTATACAGATTTTAAGCCATTAGAATAAATGCATTTTGAAAATATGATTATTTAAATAAAATCAAATAGATGCAAATAGTTAATATTAAATGATTTTTTTTGAATGCATAAATCTGACAAATCTGCATCACATTACATTTATTACTTTGCTTATGTTATTTTATATGCAATTCAAATGCATAAATATGAAATTTACGCCTAAATATTTTTACTAATGTAGTTAACCAGTGTTATCAAATAAAACCTTACTGTAAGGTGTTACCAAAATAAATATTTAAATAATTTAAATTTTTATATGAACTATTCCTTCAAAGAAAATTAAGATATCGCATGGTTGTGTGGGTTCACTGATGGATGTATGATGGATGGAGTGCGTGATGGAAAGAAATGAATGATGGATGGACGGAGGTTGAAAATAGAGTGTGACAGAGACGGGAGACACGGGAAGAGGAGGGAGACACTGGCCTCAGGGATACTTAGCAAGCAGAGACAGTAAGAGCCAGGGGACAGCATGGACTGGATCTGATTGGTCATTTATGGGTCTTCAGTCCAGGGATGAGAATGAAAGAGACACAGCCGGTTTCCCAGAGGCCTCTCCTGAACCCTGGTCCACTGCTCCCAACGGACTGTTTTCTCACCACACAATACACACTGGCTGGAGGCCAGCAGGACTGTCCAAACAGAAACACGCACTGGACAGAAGGAGCCTGCGAGATAGTGGGGTGAATGTAAAGACGTCTTTGGGCGTTCAGAGAACTGGTTAGTGTAGCTTGGGGAAGGGGGAGGAGCTGGAGTGTATACGCAAGGCATTGTGGGTAAACTCCATGGGGACAACCAGGTGAGGGAGGCAGTTAAAAGAAGCTGAGTCAGCAGGAGAGAAGGGATGAGGAAGTACAAAATGGATAGAATGATGAATGTAGATACAGTATGATGGCACTACTGCAATTATTCACTCACCATCATTTCATTCTATATGACTGATTTTCTTTGCCGTGATGCAAAGCAAGCATTATTTCAGTCTTCAGTGTTACGTGATTCTTCACAAATCATTCCAATGCTGATTTGTTGCTCAAGAAACATTATTATCAATGTTAAAAACAGTTGTGCTGTTTAATATTTTTGTGAAAACCTTCATACTTTTTTTTTTTTTGACATTTTTTGGATTCTTTAATGTATAGAACATTTAAAAGAATAGAATTTATTTGAAATAGAAAACTTTGTAAATGTCTTTACAGTGATTGTTGACTAGTTTAATGCATCCTTGCTGAATGAAAGTAATAACTTCTTTCAAATAATAAAAAAACTTCACTTCCAACATTTGAACAGTAATGTGCTATATTCTGCACTATATATTCTAATAAATGTAAGTAGTTACACACAGAAAAATCCACTCTGCTGTGGATCTAAAAAGTAATTTTTGTGCATATTCACGTTCAAAAGTTGGTTTTCATCTTCTCAGCTAAAGCCTCTCAATATTCAATTCTTGAAGTCTTCAATTTCAGACTTTTAACCAATTTACCTTTCATATTTACTTCTGCTTGGCAAAATTTAGTAAGTGAAATCCCGTCATTTCAAAGGGAACTGGTGAAGATTTGAAAAATGAAGAATTTTGCCTCATGAACTTCCAGTGGTAAATACATTTTCTCATGTAAAATTCACACTGGGTTTACATTTGGTGAGCTCAGATACATAAATTTGCAGCTCTGACCAATAGCAAGCCTCTAGTTTCGTAAAAATAAATAAATAAATAAATAAATAAATAAAAATGCAGATCCACAATGGAATTGCTCATTCTGGCAGTCTACTTAGACACTTTTGAATATCACTACATTTCCAATGTTGGGGAGTAACTAGTTACATGTAACAGAATTACGTAATTTAATTACAAAATAAATGTAATTGTCATCAGTTGCAGTTACTGAGAAAAAATGTGTAATTAAATTACAGTTACTTATGAAAATGTTAACAATTTCAAAGGCTGTTACATCTGAATATTTTCAAACATACAGATTTGATAGTTACACTACTTATTACATTTTAAATAGGGTACATTGTAATCTGTAACCTATTAGCAGTACTGCTAAGAATGTGTGTGTGCTATAGTCTAATGCAAGATCTCCATCTACACAATGTGTACATTATCTAAACAGAACAGAACATGAGTGGCACTTACCTGTGCAAAACTCACTGCCACCATGCGGTTTTATTGTCCATTTGTTTTGAAAAGTAACAGCACACCGAAAAATCCACATAATTTGAGGTATCATTCATTTGAAAAGCCTCTAACCCTTAAAGTATCAACAATAGTTAATAGTGCCATAGCAAGCACCATTAAGTATGACAAATCTGCTCAGTGTCCCTTTACGTCTTAGAGGTATTTAAGGCCGTTTATTTCATTAAACACTTTTAACGAGTTTTGGATGAGAAATTTAGCATTTGATGGGTTTAAACACCTCCTTGATCTGCTGTAAATTACTGCCAGGGCGTCTGATGAGAGAAATGTCATACTTAAATGCCAGAGTGTTTAGCCGTAATAGAGCGAACCGACCAAACAAAGGGCCTGAGCGTTTATCTCGCCGCCACTGCTGCAATCTCTACACTTTCATTAGGCAAATCCAATGCCATCTGATCACTCACTGTTCTGCTTTGTTCCATGTGATTTCCTTCTGTGTAAGAGTGGGTTTGAGATGGCACAAATGCCTCTGTGCACATGTATGCATCACCCTGACTGCTGACTATGCTGAAACAAAAGAAAGATACAGCAAAACGTGGATTAAACTACTGTTCCTCTATGGCGTTTTGTCAGTGTGGATGTCACCTACAGTGTTTCATTTGCACATGCTGTCTGTCTTATTGTCTGCTGCAATGATCAATAGAAAATATATATATTACCATTCAAAAGTTTGATAACAAGAAATGTTTCTTGAACAGCAAAAAACTATATAAGAATGATTTCTGAAAGATCAAGAAGACTGGAGTAATGGATGCTGAAAATTCAGCATTGCATCATAGAAATCAATTACATTTTAAAACAAATTCAAAAAGAAAAGAGTTATTTAAAATTTTAATAATATTTCACAATATATTCGTCTGTTTTGATTAAATAAATTCAGCCTTGGTGAGCATAAGAGACTTCTTTCAAAAACATTAAACATTTCTTATAATTTAAATTCTATTTACCATTTGTGCATTCTATAATGAACCTAATTTACATAGAAAGGCATGTTTGGCTTAATTTAAATACAAAGCATTTATATTTTAGCACATTTAGGGCTTGGTTAAACTATATTGTGTTTGGTTAATTTGCAGTGAAATATCAAGGCGCAACTGATCTCTGCCACAGACATGGTTACACGTGCAAAGCCCATGTGTGCATGTGAGAGAGAAAAAAAAAGCACGTTGGATTGCACATTGTGACATTTACACAGTATTGTGACATGCTATCGTGCTGTCACAAAACACAGAGCGCATAAAGACATCAGATTCCACCTGTCATGTGGAAAATTGACAAGAACAACAGAAAACCCAGTGGGAAGCAGAAATAAAAATAATGCTCATGTGACTCCCAGTGCCGACCAGACGGCGGGACATGGTCATGGCTGTCCAATAATGAGCTAGTCAGCATGAGTTAGCATCAAGAGGGACAAGAAGCAAATCTGACATGCAGACTTATCTATTTAATTACCGCACACTCTTGAAGTGTGACAGAGAGAAAGATGGTTGAAGGTTTATTTGGTTATTAACACATCCATTATACCACACACAAATGCACACTCTCATTACTGGCTGAGTTGAATTGATATTACAGTGCTGGTCCAGGTTATGAAATAATGCAATTAGCAGCTCTTGTAAAGGCAAGCATCACTATTGCCCGAGTCATATCTAGAGAACTGCAGGTGGACTCTTCTGACTTGAGCCAGTAATGGGGTTGTGTAAAATTCAGAACTGAAGAATTGGCTCCATTTGAACTGGAATGACAGGAAAAGGAATTTACTGAACAGCAATGCAAAGAAATTCGACACAAATAATGTGTTCTGAGACATGAAATGTTCTTTTACCCTGATCCTTAAAAGTTAATATCTTAAATGAATATAGTAAATATAATGAAAAGATCAGTTAACTTCCAGAATAAAAAATTCCTGATAATTTACTCACCCCATGTCATCCAAGATGTTCATGTCTTTCTTTCTTCAGTCGAAAAGAAATTAAGGTTTTTGAGGAAAACATTCCAGGATTTTTCTCCATATAGTGGCCTTCAGTGGTGGCCAATGGGTTGAAGGACCAAACTGCAATTTCAATGCAGCTTCAAAGGGCTCTACATGATCCCAGCCGAGGAATAAGGCTCTTATCTAGTGAAACGATCTGTCATTTTCTAAATATATTATATATATCTATATCTATATCTATCTATCTATCTATCTATCTATCTATCTATCTATCTATCTATCTATATAATTAACATTCAAACCTCAAGGCTTTTTGAAATAAAAACATTTACATTTTAAAAACATGTTTTTTTCTATAGAAAGTTTCTAGCTTCCTGTTTATTACCTCAGTTCAAGTTTCATTCAAATTCAAGAATTCTCAGTAGTTCTGAATGTTGAACAACCATGGCAAGTAAGCAACCACCTAGCAACCACCCCAAACATCCTAGCAACCACATAACAGGAACCTGGCAAGGCCCCAGCAATGTGCCAACAACTTTTGCACAGGTGAGGACCAATTCCATTCTCTTCAGAAAATGTAAAAATGTAGTTAGTTTTTATACCATTCAAAAGAAAAAAA
Organism: Spinibarbus caldwelli; assembly: GCA_039654775.1. NCBI lineage: Eukaryota > Metazoa > Chordata > Actinopteri > Cypriniformes > Cyprinidae > Spinibarbus > Spinibarbus caldwelli. Next base: position 19,167,959 of record CM077247.1, on the reverse strand, counting down.
AAAATACTTTTACTCAGCAAAGACACATTAAATTGATCAAAGGTGGCAGTAAAGCTACCTATTTACCTATTTACCTAAGCTATCTATCTCAAATCTTGGTCTGTCTCAAATAAATGTTGTTCTTTTGAACTTTCAAAGAAGTTCAAACATCAAAGAATCCTGAAATAAATGCATAACAGGTTCCACAAAAATATTATGCAACTGTTTTCAACATTGATTAGAATAAGAAATATTTCTTGAGCAGCAAATCATCATATCAGAATGATTTCTGAAGGATCATGTGACACTGAAGACTGGAGTAATGATGCTGAAAATTCAGCTTTGCACAAACCTACACTACCAGTCAAAAGTTTTTGAACAGTAAGATTTTTAATGTTTTTTTTTTTTTTTTTAAATAAGTCTCTTCTGCTCACCAAGCCCGCATTTATTTGATCTAAAGTACAGCAAAATTAGTAAACAGTAAAATTTTGAAATATTTTTACTATTTAAAATAACTGTTTTCTATTTGAATATTTTTTAAAATGTAATTTATTCCTGTGATCAGTTAAATTTTCAGCATCAGCATTCAGTGTCACATGATCCTTCAGAAATCATTCTAATATGCTAATTTGCTGTTCAAGAAACATTTATTATTATTATTATTATTATTATTATTATTATTATTATTATCAATATTTAAAACAGTTGAGTAATTTTTTTCAGGATTCTTTGATGAAAAGAAAGATCCAAAGATCAGCATTTATCTGAAATAAAAAGCTTTTGTAACATTATACGGGTCAATATCACTGTAGGGTGCCTTTTGGTGTCCTTTACATAAATAACTCATTTGCCATGATAACTTAACATAAAAATAACTATGAAAGGGTGTGTTATATTAGGATAAACTTTTATATTCATAACAAAAGCATTACTTGGCATTTTAGATACATTTTCCAGATTTTTTTTTTTTTAGTTTTGTGTAAGAGGATGCATGTTATTTTGCTATGTTCCATGCACTGCTCATTAAATTTGAATGATAGTAGAATATTGTCAAATCATAAAATTAAAAAAAAAAAAAATTATCCTATTAATATTTTGATAAATAAGAGATTACTCAATTTGAGTGTATTGATCATTTGGTAATAAAAACTATATTTTTATTTAATAAAAAAGAAGAGTTTGTCCATGTCCCTTGAATGGTTGTCCACCCTGTCTATTGGGGAATCTGCCCCTTTAAGAAAAGGCCATCCCCTTTAGTGACATCAGGACAACAGATTTTTTGTCTCTTCAGTGGTGGGAATTTCAATGGCTGAGGTGAATAAGTTAGTGACTTTTCAATTGACAAATTTTCTTTGTATGAGTTTGCTTACTTGCTTTGCCAAAGCTTAACATGTCCACCCTGTCGTATTATTTATTATTATTATTATTATATAATTTTTTTAATAACCCTGTTTAGGAAAGGGACATCATACCTTTCAGAAAATATAATTTGCATCTTAATTTTGCAATGAAAACGTATTTAAATTGGTAGGCTTCTCCTACCATTGCTACGCTGATGACACACAGCTCTATCTCTCATTTCAACCAGATGATCCAACAGTAGCTGCATGGATCTCAGGCTGCCTGGTGGACATCTCGGCATGGATGAAAGAACATCACCTAATCACCTACAGCTCAACCTGGCAAAGACTGAGCTTCTTGTCTTCCCTGCCACTCCAGCTCTACAGCATGATTTCACCATCCAGTTAGGTTCTTCCACAATTACCCCATCAACTTCGGTCAGAAATCTTGGTGTAATCTTTGATGACCAGCTGACCTTCAAATACCACATTGCAAAGACTTCTCGATCTTGCAGGTTTGCATTACACAACATCAGAAAGATCAGGCCTTTTCTAACAGAGCATGCTGCTCAACTTCTTGTCCAGGCCCTTGTCATTTCTAGGCTGGACTACTGCAATGCTCTTCTGGCTGGACTTCCATCAAACACAATCAAACCTCTACAAATGATTCAGAATGCAGCGGCACGACTGGTCTTCAACGAGCCCAAAAGAGCCCATGTTACACCTCTCTTTATCTCCTTGCACTGGCTACCGGTTGCAGCTCGCATCAAGTTCAAGACATTGATGCTTGCATATAGAACAGCCACAGGCTCAGCACCCGCCTACTTCCACTCACTATTATGAATCTACATCCCCTCCAGAAGTCTGAGATCCGCTAGTGAGCGACGCCATCACAGAGAGGCTCAAAATCACTCACCAGAACATTCTCGTTCACCGGTCCTGGCTGGTGGAATGATCTTCCCACCCCTATCCGGAATGCTGGATCCCTGACAATTTTCAAGAGACAGCTAAAAACTCACCTCTTTTGACACTATCTGACTTCATCCTAAAAAAAAAAAAAATAAATATATATATATATATATATATATTTTTTTTTTTTTTTTTATTTTTTATTTTTTTTTTTTTATTTTTATTTATTCCTTCCCTTTCTAGCTTGTACTTATTTGAATAATGCCTGAGACTTGGTATTATGAGCACTTCCTCTGTCTGTTTGCCTCTTTAAGATGAATTGCTTTATGTATTCCCCAATTGTAAGTCGCTTTGGATAAAAGCGTCTGCAAAATGACTAAATGTCATGGATGCTTCGAATAATGCTTCGAATAATGACCCATAATTATCTAAAAAATGTGTGGGAGCCAGGCCCGGACTGGCCATCGGGAGCACCGGGAGAATTCCTGGTGGCCTGGTATCTGAATTGGCCCGCTGCCCTGTTTTTTTTTTTTTTTTTTTAGTTATTATTATTAATAATAATATTTTATATTTATGCCTTCTCAATGTACCAAAGTGATCATCCGAACAGAACCGATGCGCGGGACTCGATGAAAGAGATGAAGCGGCCAGAAGACACAGTGAAATTTATCAACATCACTGACCTGTTCAGGGCTTCAAGTGCAGGTCAGTTTCATCTGTAAATACGCTAGAAAGTTTTGTCTTTATTAACCTAGTTGAGTATTAATCTGCAAGCAGGCTATCTGTTAGGCTTTCAGTAGCACATGGACTTATTGTATAGGGAGGGAGGGAGCTTAAGCAGACAGCAACACAAAAATAATATGAGTCACAGCATAATAATTCAATAGTGTGTTCAGTATTAGAATTTTTCAACAAATGTATTGTACTAATTTTGACATTTAAGCACTTTAGAAATTGTGTTTTAATACACAACCAGTCAAAAGATTTTGATCAGTAAGATTTTTAATGTTTTTTAAAGAAGCCTTTTCTGTTCACAAAGCCTGCATTTATTCTATACAAAATACAGCAAAAAATAGCAATATTGTGAAATATTTTTATTATTTAAAATGACTGATTTATATTTGAATATATTTTAAAATGTAATTTATTCCTGTGATCCAAAGCTGAATTTTCAGCATCATTACTCCAGTCTTAAGAGTCACACGATCCTTCAGAAATCATTCTAATATCCTGATTTGCTGCTCAAAAAACATTTATTATTATTATTATTATTATTATTATTATTATTATTATTATTATTATTATTATTATTATGTTGAAATCAGATTAGATTTTTTTTCCAGGTTTCTTTGATAAATAGAAAGTTCAGAAGAACAGCATTTATCTGAAATAGAAATCTTTTGTAACATTATAAATGTCTTTATCATCACTTTTGATCAATTTAAAGCATCCTTGCTAAATAAAATAATTTCTATAACTAATAATTTCTATTTATTATTTTCCACGGCCCCAGACTAAGGATTTAGAACTTTTTATGTGATGGCCATACGAATAATAGGGTTGTCTGTGGTTTCAGAAATTGTTGTGGATGTATAGGCTATACAGAAAAAAAGGGGCCAAAATCACACCTTTTGGGGTACAACAGCTTGTCACTGGAGCAGTACCCTTAAAAGGACATATTTGTTCCTTTTTTACCCCTAATAGGTAGGCCTACAAATTAGTACCTTAAGGGTATGAATTACTACTCTAAGGTACTAATATGTTCCTGTAAGGGGTAAAAAAGGTACAAAGATGTCCTTTTAAGAGTACTGCTACAGTGACAAGCTGTTGTACACCATAAGGTACAATTTTGGCCCCTTTTTTCTGTGTGGCCTGGATGAGTGTGAGATTTCCCAGCCTGAAATTGCATCCCAGTCCGGCCCTGGTGGGAGCTCAGCTAATATGTTTCTATAGTACTTGAGTGTCTCCTATTTATGATATGATATAAAGCGAATGGGAAATTAAAAACTAAATTTTTGAGTATTGTGAGGGTTGAAATGCACTCTATGGTGATACTGACCCATACACTCTACCATTCAAAAGCTTGGAGTCAGTATAATTTTTTTTTTAGTAAAAGTAGTAAAAATATTTCAAAATTGTACTATTTTTGCTGTACTTTGGATCAAATAAATGCAGACTTGGTGAGCAGAAGAGACTTCTTTAAAAAAACATTAAAAATCTTAATGTTCAAAAACTTTTGATTGGTAGTGTACGTACATATATAAATATTTTGACTTATTGTTAAAGCAGCAACCAATGAGTGTGTGCAGAATTCAGCAGATGGTCCCCTAAAATCAGTGCATAAAATATGAAAAAGTTCTGCAGATTCGTTCTGTTCCTGCCTATCATTCAGAGAGTGAACTGAGGTCCCATACTGGAACAAAAGAGACATAAACTCTGGTTCTAGTGAAACTGCAGAGTAATACAAACATACACAGAAAGAAACAGAGGGAGGGAGAGCAAACAGAAAGAAAGACAGAGGGAGAGATTAACTGGTGAATGTTGACCTTGCCAGCTGGTGGTTGAAGGAGCTACTTACACACACACACCCGGATATAGCTCTCTGGAGTGCACGAGCTGTCAGGTTGGCACTATGATGCAGTGGAGGAGGGGCCATATAGGGTGCGAGTTTATACCAATCCCTAAACATCCTCTCCAACACAAACACTCCACATGCTTACCCAAAATCCCACAGGCTGGGTGCATCGCCGTTCACAACTGGCCTGGCATGGGCCATCACAGGCCTAAATCACATCTGATCTCTGACCTCCATACGGTCTTAGCAGCAGATCTCACACTCCATCAACAAATCTGCTTCAAACATTTGCTTGGTCTTCATCCAGACAGCCATGATGCACACCGTAAAAATGTTTCCATCATTATAACAACAACATGTGTTTTTATAGATTTAATTTGTTAAAATTATTTGTTATTTGTATAAAATTTTATGAGTTTTTTTTTTGTATCAAGTATTTTTAAAGTGGCAAGATAAAGTGCAATGAGCTTAAAGGCACAATATGTAATTTTCGTCGCTTAGAGGGCGCGTGTTGAAAACAAACAAAGAAACAAAGGAAACAAAGTCGACCGCTTCCGCTGCTTTCGGTCGTGCGTATGTGAGGTAAAGCAGCGCTGTTTCATCATTCTAGATACATTTGAAAGTTCTGTTATAATGCTACTCTGTGCGGTCGTCACCTGTCTAATAAAACGCATAAAATATTAAAGCGTCTTTGGTGTTTCCAACGTTTTCTGCAACACAAAACCGGAAATCGAGGGTGTGTGACGTCATTGGCAGGCGACACAGTGACACTAGTTAAAATAGCTATTTCTCTAGATTTAAACATTCTTCGAAACATTTGGGATTATGTAAGAACACAAGTCAGCAAAATATATAACACCGTTCTAGTGGTTTTTGGATATTTTAATAATAAAATCTTACGTATTGTGCCTTTAAGTAGTCAGGTAACTTTGACATCACTTTGATTTTACTTAAAACTTTAATTTGTTTAATATTTAATTATTAAAGATAATACAACTTTTTACATATTTTAACTATTTAAAAATATTTAAATATTATTTTTTAATTTTAAATTGTATATTCATTCGTATGTAATCATATATTTAATTGTATATATACTAGTTTAATTAATATGAACTTAATTATAAATAAAATCAATTACAATAAAGTTCACAAACTTACTGTCATCCATATTCATCAATAAATGCAGTTCTGTATCAGCTCTCATAGGGACTGTTTTACATACAGTGACTGCTACTGTAACAACACATAACATAGACTTTAGTATTGAAAAGATCATTGAAATAATAATTTGTTGTCCTACCCTCCAATGTGAGAGACAAAGGGTTGACGACATTTTATTCATAATCAAACTCCGTCCAGTCTCTTCAGAAGATCAATGCAGAAGAAATGAGAAAAGACAGTTTTTGTATTAGCACCATAAATCCTTATAGAGCAGAGCAACCAGGTGCAAAAGCAAAGATCTATTCACACTCGCGTTATAGAGAGCAATATTTCTGATAAATGTGTTTATACTTCACATCTAAAGAACAATGGCTGCAGTTTGGTGTCACACACAGAACTCTAAATAATATTGTACATTAATGTAACCATCTAAACAAACAACTTCTGCCAGTTCATAAATCATTATTTTTTTTTAAATGTCTTTAATCATTTCTGCCAATCTGTAATAATGTAGTTAAAAAGAAAAATATAATTTGCCTGCTTATAAACTAAAACCTCCTGCACCACAAGGAGGCGTTGTTCAATAGTGAATTACAGTACAGCCATACAAACTGTAACTTTATATCGCTTCAACTATAAATTATTGATAGGTTGGGAATAATAGTGCAACTAATCATAAATTACCCTACATTTCACATTTGCATTTTTAATCTGATTACTATTTAGTAATTAACTTAACACTTTCACACGTTATTAATTATTACAGAAAGCAATCTGACAACACTGACAATTCAGTGTGCTTTTTGACAACGGTGAAGATCCATTGTTTGGTTCAAACCTCAAATCTTTTAGTTGCCAGCCCAGATGTTTAACTCTTAGACTAAGCCATTTATGTCTGAATTTAGACAGACTGATATATTTCCACTGATATGAACCCTGATAAGGATTTGACCCAGAAAGCACCCTATGCCACATTCTCACATGTTTATGTTGTCATTGCAGGTCAGGCCAGTCCTCAATCTCAGCAAAAGATGAATAGATGGAAAGAAATGAACTTTCCCTGACTGTGGGAAAATACCAGTTAGACAGACATTGAACCTCTACGTGAAACTGAAACGATCTGGATGCCTCACCAAAGAACAAATGCTGTTGAATTTAATGAGGCAAACGGACTACTTTTTATGAACATCTACCGCGCCTGCGTTTCTTCTGACCCCCGAGCAGCAGTTTTACAGCAATATCACTCGCTGTATCATGACACAGGCTTTCTGTGAACTGTTGTGCAGATATATAAGTGCTGAACCAGCAGCAGTGTAATTTCACATGAATCTAGAGCCTGAAAACACACAGGCACATCACTGTTGTTTGAAACAAACAGCAGCAGTTCATTATGCTTTCAACTGTTTCATTAATGCATAGGTCAATGTCACAAAAATTATAACAACATCTGTTTTTATAAATTTAATTTGATAAAGTTATTTGTTATTTTGTATAAGGTTCAGAGTTTCAGTTTTTTTAACAGTATTTTTAAAGTGGCAAGATAAAGTGCAGTGAGCTTAAGTAGTCAAGTAACTTTAACATCACTTTGATTTTACTTAAAACTTTAATTTGTTTATTGTTTAAAATATTTTATTATATTTTATTAAATATTAGATTATTAAAAAAATTACAACTTTTTAAATATTTTAAATAAAATAATGATAAAATAATTTAAAAATATTTAAATATCATTTTTTAATTTGAAATTGTATATTCATTCGTATATAATCACTGTAATCATCGTAGTATAATTAAGTATAGTATAGTATAATTAAAATGAACTTAATTATAAGGAAAATCAATTAAAATAATGTTCACAAATTTGAAGTCTAACTCACGTTTTACAATACAAAAGTGATAAAAATAAGAACATATATTTTAAAAAGAATGTTAGGATTGTAACGTTTTGGTATCCTGACACAATTTTCATCATAATTAATATTTCAATGCCATAATGAATCTGGATTTTAAAAAAAAATCAAAATAAATAAATTACCACAATCATTTGCAGTAATTATTCTCAGTGGTGATTCTCATTAGATTCACATTAGCATGTTTAAACTGCAGTAAAAAAAAAAAAAAAAAAAAAATACTGCAATTCAGTGTTTTTTAATTTACATCAGCATAAATTAAAGGCAGTACAACAAATACTTACAATGTAAATATTTATATTGACATGCCGCAACATTTAACATTAACACTACTGTGATCTCATAGGATTTCAATGCAGTGTAAAAAAGAGTTTTCAAAGTTGTAAATACAGATATTTGGAGTATGTTGTACAAGAAAATACTATTTCAGTCTAATTCAATGTGTTACTTGCTATTTCACTGTTATTATTTATGATATTTACTAACACTTTCTAAGTGAAAGTTGTGAACATCCTACGCCATTTTTTTTCCTCCAATGTGGGTGAACAAGCTTGATCAAAGATTCAAAGATATTTTGAAGCTGATCACAAACACAGTTTCAAACCCCTGGAACAGCAACAGACTATGGAAATCTCTTGTGTTCAAACATTCCCAGTCTGCGGGATTGCTTTGAAAGTCAAATATGCTGTGTGTGAGTGTGTGTGAGTGTGTGTGTGTGTGTGTGTGTGTGTGTGTTTACATATACCGAATGAACCCAAACCTGCACTGCGCTCCATTGTTGTGTATGCAGGCTCACATGGAGTAAACGGTACTCACATGAACCCATGTGGTCCATTTCAAAAAGAGTGGTGAAAGTCACATGACCATAGCGCGTGAGTCAGGGAAGAGTAAACAAGTCAGTACACTTAATCAGACACTTCCTGTTTTTCAGAACGCACACACCCGCATTTCATGAGTCAAGTTTCAAAGGAAATTTTTAGGGTAATTTATAAAGCACGCTTGTAGGAAAACAAACATCATGTGACTCCTATTTGAATCTCATTGAAAATTAATTGTGTACTTATTCAGATTTGTTAACAAAAAAAAAAAATCTGTTACAGAGATAGTTCATCCAAAAAATGAAAATTCTGTGATCATTTACTCACTTTTTCAAAAGAAAATGCAAAATAAACAACACTGATCCAAATTGACTTCCACTGTATGAACAAAAAACAATGAGACGTTTCTCAAGATATCTTTTGTGTTCCACCGAAGGAAGACAAACACTGGTTTGGAACAACATGAGGTGAGTAAATGATGACAATTCTCCTTTTTTGGATGAACTATCCCTTTACCAGATGACTCCCTTCATATGGGTGTGTAACATGTTTAAGTCATGACTGTGTTAAAAAACAAAAGTCAGGTGATTGTGGAAAAGGAGGAGATTGTTTACAGAATAAATGAGATGGGCCTTTTAAATTGAATTTGAGGCTTGTAGTAAAGCAGGTTCATTTCCTTGTTGAATTTACCTTGACTTGCGAGGCTTGATGAGAAAATCCCCTGTTAAGCGCTATTATTTTCTAGGCCTAAATATGTCATGATGTATTGTGTTTGCACAAGAGGTCAAACAAGTGTAGAATCTTGTCGTTGTTTCTGGTTTGCTCTATGTTTTCTCAATATTGCGCTAGTGACAACTTAGATATTTGAGTTGAGCAAACTTAAAAATTTAAGGCAGCATTAAAATATTTTAAGGCACTTACCTTTTTAAGTTTAAATAACTTTTTTTTTTTTTTTTACAGTGTTTTTACCCATACCTACAAACACATTAAGCATCTGTAGTGGAGATTACCTCCTGTACTAACTGAATAGCCTTTAATTGACATTTTTACACTTCAGTTTTGCCCAACACACACTCACAGCTCAACCTCCGTGGCGCTATAAATACTTATTCAGCCCCCTATTCAGTCAGAGCTCTATAGAAATGCTAGTCATTGGGTTTTGTGATGTGTGGACATCATTGTTCTCTGACTCATTTATTGCATCTCTATTGTCTTTGGCTCAGAAGACACCATGATACATTTCACACATATGTGAAAAAACATTTATGCTTTTTTCTTAAAAAAAAAAAAAAAAGTTTAATGACCCTAAAAATATCTAGTGTAACCATTAAGTAAAAATTCTAAAATATTTTAATTCCAACTTTCCTAATGATTTGATTAAATAATGTAATCTGTTTGAAAATATTCAAACGTATTTGAATTTAAAAATATCATAAATTTGTAAATAATTAATATAAATAATTTTTTTTATTTTATTTTAGAAAACAAAGAAAACTGTCCCAAAATCCCAACAGGTAAGAAAAATAACAATGTGAATCATTTTTCCTAGACAGCAATAAAATTTAATAGAGTGTAGTAAATCTTAAGTGTGTCTCCAGAGCTTCAGATAAGATCTCAACAGTATCTCAGTTTGCATTGCTGATGAGAGTCAGTGTTCAAAAGCCTGTCCGTAGGGTTCACTTCAACTGTTGAAACACGTCATGGGGAAAATAAGACATTTTTTTTGCGTCATATGCTCAATTTATACCTGAATGGGTCTGTGTGGTTAAAGTTCAATTATGTTGTCACACACAAAAGAATGTGGAATTAATAACAAACAGAGTGACCTGTCAAGAGTAACACAAAAGCATTTGGCTGTTCCATAAATACTCATTTACTTCTGCTGATGACCTCAAAATGGCAGTTTTTAAACAGACATATATAAAATGCGATGAACATAAAATGAAAATCAATTAATTTTTGAGTCATAAATATTAAGACACTTTTTATTTGTCAATGAAGAAATGTGCCTATTCATAAAAGGAGAAAATATCTGACACGCTTGTTTAGTTTTCTTGCAAATGTTAATTGTACTTTAACTTTTTAAAACTTATTCAGTGTTTTTTTTTTTTTTGAGTAATTTATAAATGGTACTTATTTTCTCAAGAATTTCTGGCTTTTGATGATACTTCGTCTCATTTTCTCTGAAGTTAGACCACCTAGACCCACAACAAAATGCATAATTACATAATTAATTGACTTTTAATGTACCATTACCTTAATAGTTCAGGATCTTTAGTAATGTCACAACAAGGTTTTATATGTTAACATCAGTTAACACTATAGCAAACATTAACAACAAATAACAATATATATATACGCACACACACACACACACACACACACATATATATATATATATATATATATATGCGCGTGTGTGTGTGTGTGTGTGTGTGTGTGTGTGTGCATATATATATATATATATTGTTATTTGTTGTTAATGTTTGCTACATGTGACTCTGGACCACAAAATCAGTCATAAGAGTCTTTTTTTTTTTTTAAATTGAGATTTATACATCATGAATAAATTTATACACCATGAGCTGAATAAATAATCTTTCCATTGATGTATGGTTTGTTAGGATAGGACAATATTTGGCCGAGATACAACTATTTGAAAATCTGTAATCTGAGGGTGCAAAAAAATCAAAATATTGAGAAAATTGCCTTTAAAGTTGTCCAAATGAAGTCCTTAGCAATGTATATTACTGATAAAAAAAATTAAGTTTTAATATATTTATGGTAGGAAATTTACAAAATATCTTCATGGAACATGATCTTTACTTAATATTCTAAAGATTTTTGACATAACAGACAATACAATGTATTGTTGGCTATTGCTATATACCCGTGCTACTTATTTTGTGTCCTGGTTTTGTGGTCCAGGGTAATATATATATACATGTGTGTATATATATATATATATATATATATGTGTGTGTGTGTGTGTGTGTGTGTGAAATACCAATAAATATTACTTTTTAACAGCACTTATTGATATTGGTTAATATTACAAATGTATACAATAATTTAATGTTAATTTATACAATTGTAAGTATTATGAACAAATCTGAATTAACATCTGTATAAATAAATATTAAAGATTGTTTTTCATAGTTAGTTCATGATACTTAATGCATTGGTTGAGCTACACACAAAAATTGTGTAGAAACAGTTTTCACTCAGAAATTGCTTGTAAATTTTACAAATAATTACAAAGAAATGACAAGCAACAAATTCCATTAAAATGTAGCCTAAAATTTAGAAGTAAAAGACTGAAATAGTATTTTCTTGTAAAACATACTCCAATAATCTTTAAAAAACATTTTTTTTTCAATGTATACTGTAAATTGTTACCATTTCCCACATATCAACAGTCCAACCTGCTGATTTGGCAATTCAAATGTAGCTGTTTTTGTTGTCAATGAATCACATTGAAACAGATAGAGAGGGAGGAGACAAAGAAGGAGAGTTGGAGTGAGGAAGTCTGAGAGAAGGAGGGAGAGAGAAAGAGAGGGAGGGAGAAAGAATGCTATGATGTCACACCAGTAGTGCACTCAAATACAAAAGCAGTTGAGAGAAAGACACACACACACACTCACGCACTCACTCACACACACGCCGTTGCCTGTTTCACTAACTCAACTCCACAGCACACTTCTCCAGCTCTGAATGTGAGTACTAGTTCACTTTTCTCTCTCTCAGCACACTTCATCAGCACTCAGCAGTCTCTTTATCCTCATCTTTACAGCTTTTTCATTCTCTCTTTCTCTCTATGTCTCTGTATCCTCTCTCTCTCTCTCTCTCTCTTTCTCATGTGCTGAATAACTGAGCCTGTTTTGGTTAGAGTTACAGCTCCTGATCTGTCTAACGGCTGCATTCTCTCCTGCTTTGTTTCTTATAGTTGCTCTTTTGCCAACTTCCAGAGTCTTTTGTGCTGTGAGTCTTTGTGTAAATGTCTCAGTCCCTGGCTGTCTCTATTGTCCATCCCTAACGTACCTAAATTCAAAGTCTTCTCTGAGTGCATCATCACAGTTTCAGCATGTTATTTCAGCTGAATTTTAACTAGTTTTATGCTCAGGTTGTTAGTTTTGCTTGAGTAAACTCAGTTGTTGTGTTTGTTCCTTATCACTCTAATTAAAAAGCACAGATGTTTATTAATTTATTGCTTCTTTGTTTGTTTTGAACGGCTTTGTTAGTTGTTTGGTGAAGAAACATGTCTGACCTGGTGCATGATTGGTTTTTGAATAGAGAGGCTCTTTGTTTGAGAAATGGTAGTGGAGTAGGATTAATTTTCTGGCTGAGAGAAATAAAGAAAAAGAGAGAGCTATGAACTGAAATGCTGTAGTAATCTGTGTAAACAGCAACAGGGATGGAGCTACCGAATGAGAAACAACTAAATAAAGTGAATGAGGGAGAGAAATATAGATGCTCATTTAGCCAAAATCAACAGAGAGAGGAAAATCACACACAGAGCTCTGGAATAAAACAGACTGCTATTGTCAACACAACTGAACTGCAGTCTGGATCAAACCATAAAGCATTAAAACTTAGAGCTGTTCAAAGGAACATTTGTCCTGACAGTCTACCCCACAGGAGAGACAATCACAATGAGAACCACTGTAATGATTCTTCTAGACAGCAATGAGTTTAAGTAGAGAGTGTGATTATCTCAAGTGTGTCTCCTTAAAAGCTTCAGATAAGATCTCAACAGTATCTCAAACTGTTCTCCTGACAAGAATCAGTGTTCAAAAACCTCTCCATAGAGTTCAATTCAACTATTGAAACGTGTCATCAAGAAAATTTTCGCTTTATACGCTCAATTTATACCTGAATGGGTTCACAGCTCAATTATGATGTCACAAACAGACAACACTCATTGACTTCTGCTTGTCCTACGAAATGGCAAATATATTAAAATGACTCAGTCAGACAAGTTTTTACATGTGTACTGTATATGCACCTAAAGATCCAGAACTATTAAGTTAATGGTGCAGTACATTAATTCAATTATGCAAAAAATTACTTGAATAATCTTTTATGGAGAACGTGTTCTTAATGTCTCAAAGTTATGCAGTTTTTTTGTGTGTGTGTGGGACTTAAAGACAAAAATGTCTAGGTGGTCTAACTTTAGAGAAAATGATACAAAGTATAATTAAAAGGCAAAAATTCTTGAAAAAATAAGTGCCATTTGTTATTTAATTTATATATATATGTATATACACACACACACACACACACACACACACACACACACACACACACATATATAAACTCTGAATCAGTTTTAAGTTAAAAAGCTAATAACATTTACATGAAAACCAAACAAGTATTTGTAGCATATTATGTATTTTGGCTTTTTTTAATGAATAGGCACAGTCAGACACGTTTTTACATATATACTGTATATGATACATTTAAAAATGATTGTTAAATCATCAATACCAAGAAATTGTCTTAGTGTTGCTTCATTTGTCCTTCACAAAAAAGGGGGTTCTAGTGGTTCACTTTGTTGCAAAGTTTTCTTGTCACATGATAACAAAACCTGCATGCTAATCTTGGTGGATAAATGCTTTTGAATTCTTAATAATATTTTTTTAAATAATGCTTTATTGTTTATTTGTTAAAAAATAATAATTAAATTATAACAAACTTTTTTTTCCAACATTTTTCTTTACTTGATTGCACATCATATACGTATATACATATATACATATGTATATTTGTATATGATGATATGTTTATGAATTTCTAAGATGATAATTTCTAAAATATTCCAAGAAAAAAATTCTCAAAAAAAAAAAAATCTAAGAACATCATTAAGCCTCCTAAGCTGTGAAAGAACAATAAAACTGCTCTGCTCTCTTCAGAAAGAGGAAATTGGAGTGGGAAGCTTTGTTGTTTTATGAGTGAAATCAGGATTAATTAATGCAGAGATATAAAGGAGTCGCCCATAAAAAGGGGCTGCACAAAAACGGCAACAGATGCTTTAATGGATCTTTCTTTTTTTCCACCTCCTCCCATTTCTCTCTCTCTTTCAGACTGGAATCACATGGCCAGAGTGTAGGACAGGAACAAACTCAACAGCAGGATCTAAAATGCCAATCTCTGGAAGATAGAGGAAGCTTTTGTTTGAGGAAAGGACGATAAGAATTCCAAATAAGGAGCTGGAATCTTCAGAGAGCGTTTTTATATAACAGCACACTTATTCAAAAGCCTACAACACACAAACAGAGACAACATGCTGCAGCAAATCCTAGCTGACATGTACATCGACCCTGATATACTAGAGGCCTTGAATGAGGAACAGAAGAAGGTCCTGTTCTTCAAAATGAGAGAAGAACAAGTCAGGCGCTGGAAGGAGCGGGAAGAGAAGGAGGGTAAAGAGGGGATAAAAAAAGAAAAGCGCCGGCAAAAGAAAGGTATGAACTCACACCCTTTCTAAAAATACAACCACGTCTGTCATTCTGTGAGCATCAACAGGAGACAAAAACTATTGACAGAACAGTCAAATGCTTTTGTGTGTCTCTGACACGCCGCAGTGTTTTGCACATTCTTAAGTGTGTGACATCATAATTGAACCTCACAGACCCATTCGGTATCAATTCAGCACATGAGGTGAAATTTTCTGTTTCAGTAGCTGAATTGAATCCAATGGAGAAGCTTTTGAATAGTGTTTGTGAATACGTCAACATTCACACAGCAGCAGAGCTGAATATACTTCAGTTCTGTTAGAAAAGAGAAAAACGGTGTTCATACACACTTCAGCTATTAAAGAGTGTGACAATCACTTTATATAACCGAAATGACTTCCTGAAAGTTTCAAAAACTGTTTTTTTAAATATTTGTATTATTATTTTTTTTTCTAAATAATATTAATAATAACTTAAATAAGCTTCCCAGTCATCCTGTTCCAATTATATCAGCACTTGATTTTTTTTTTTTCATTTTAATACTGATGGGGGTACATTTAGATTTTTCAATATTTTGTGTAATATTCTATGTAAAGTGTTTAAAATGCTGAAAAATGCTACTGGTAAAAACAGAGAAAAAAAGTTACCATCTACCATGACAACGATTTATACTGCACTTTAAAATTCTAAGGTCAGTATAAAGAAAATATATTTTTAAAATGTTTTTTCCCCTCTTATGCTCAAATAGGCTGCATTAATTTGATCAAAAAATACAGTAAAAACAGTAATATTGTGAAATAATGTTCATAATAATGTTACTCCAGTTTTCAGTGTCACATGATCCTTCAGAAATCATTCTAATATACTGATTTCCTGCTCAAGAAACATTTATTGTTAACAATGTTGAAAACTGTGCTGCGTAACGTTTTTGTGGAAACCGTGATACAGAATAGAAAGTTCAACAGAGCAGTGTTTATTTGATGTAACATTGTAACATCATAAATGCCTTTACTGTCACTGAATATTAATATCTTTCAAAAACAAAATCTTACTGACCTCTGTAGTGTCATTTAAATACTGACATTACAGTGCTATTTTAACACATTTAGAGCCTAATTTAGACAATTCACCCCTTGCTGTGTGAACATAGCCAATCAGAGAATGATTCACTTTTATTGAATCTCTGTGCCGATCCTTTTACGCAGTCCCAGCAAACTATATGAAAGCAGCATGTTACAAGGAACTCAAAATAAACCTTTTAACACGCCCTCACTGATGTAACAAGAAAATCAATACCTGTGTGAAACGTTCTAACGTCATTTCAAGGTGAGCACATATTTTTGGGGCCAAAGGAAATTAAGTGACCTGAAAGAGAGAAAGAGTCACATAACAATACCGCAGAGACATGCTACAGCTGAAAGGGCTAAACCAGAGCCAAATTCCAGTTTTTCAACATTGACCTTGCACAACAATACTCACATGCAAATCACCTTGCAGTAAATTACTGTTTATCTCCATAGTATCAGCATTTGTAAGGAGTTGAGCCTTGTTTGGGATCTAACCCCTGTAATGCCGTAGGGGCCCTATCGCTGTAAATTCCTCTAAACATTTCAGGGCTTTCTAACACTAATGCCTGAGGATGTGCTTTGCCAGAGATTTGGGCATGGAATGTTCTCAGGAAGCACAACATGCAAAAACAAAGCAACCATAAAAGAGCCATTTTTAGTTGCCCAAAGAACCTTTCAGTGAACAGTCCTTAAAAGAAACATTTTTCTTTAGTGTAAAAAGCATTTTAAACATCTAAAAAGCATTTTGTGGAATTAAAAGGTTGCCTTGATTTTAAAAGTTCTTCATGGAAGCATCAATGCATTTATTTTTAAAATGACAATTCTGAAAACTTACTCACCCTCAGGCCATCCAAGAAGTAGATGAGTTAGTTTCTTTGTCAGAACAGATTTGGAGAAATTTAGCACTACATCACTTGCTCAGCAATGGATCCTTTGCAGTGAATGGGTGCCGTCGGAATGAGAGTCCAAACATCTGATAAAAACATCACAATAATCCACAAATAATCTACACCACTCCATCAATTAGCATTTTATGAAGCAAAAAGCTACATGATTTCATCATTAAGATGTTTTTAACTTTAATTAGTTGCTTCTGGCTGCAACAAAGTCCTCTATCCATAATATTGCTTTCACCAGTGAAAAAGTCATCTCAACTGAATCAAGAGAAAAATATGCACAGATCAAGCAGTGTTTACAACTGAAAACAGTCCAAAATGGTTGTAGTTTTCTACTGAAGGAAGCAATGAAGCATCCTTATGAATTATGAACTATTTTGGCAGCAATGGGTAAAAGTTAAAACGCCTTAATGATGATTTACAAACACACAGCTTTTCACTTCACAAGACATTAACTAATGGACTGGAGTCATGTGGATTTCTTGTGGATTATTGTGATGTTTTTATCAACTTTCATTCTGACTGAGCAAGTGATGTAATATAAAATTTCTTCAAATTTGTTCCAATGAAGCAACAAACTCATCTATACCTTGGATAGCCTAAGGGTGAGTACATTTTGAGTGAACTATTCCTTTAAAAATGAAAGGTCTTTAGAGAATAGGGAAAAAAACAACCCAATAGTGTGGTTTGCAAATGACAGTATTAGGAAAAAACTGAGAACAAGAGTTTGTGTAACATAGCATAATATACATGGAATTTCAAAACATCAGATGCTCGTAACATCTGTGACAACTTGAACCCATGTTCCCTGGCTGGGAAAAAAACATTCAGTTCATGTGATGATGACGATGGAATCCAACCGAACAGGAATTGACATTTACAACAGCATTTGCTCAAGGACGTAAATGTTCTTGTAAGTGTTCCGATCAGTAGTGCTGGTATTCTCCCCCGGCTTCTGTTTCTCATCAAAAAAGCATCAAGTCTCATGGGCCACATGTAACACAGGGCCTTTGTGATGCATGTTTAGCTCCTGCACAAACGGCAACAAAAGAGAGCTGCTGTGTCACAGTCATGCAGTTTGACTCTTATTCATTTACTTCAGTTTGACATGAACACAGTCAAATCTCTTTCAGGACTCTTTTATATTCTCTCCGTGGACACACAACTGACAGGGTTCACAGCTCATGTCAATGGCAGCAATGTGAAACGCAGCTGTGTTCGTCTTTCTCCCCCTCAGCACTTTGTGGCCAGTTTCAGTTGCCTCAGCTCTGCATCAAGGGTAGTCAAGATAAATACTGTTGAAGTTTCTGTTGGCAGTTTTTTTTTTGTACACAGACAAACAAAACTATGAGCTATCACTGGAACTTTGTACCCGAGACTCTTTCGCTGCCCACTGGAGAGAAAAATCACCAGTGAGATCTCTGCAATATGTAAACTGTTTCTCTTTGACAGCAATCATATTAAATGGATAGGAAATGGAGACTTTGAGGTGTGGTCAGACAAGATATAAGCCTGGGGAATTACTATAGACACCTAAAATGCGTCAACGAATATGAGCAACAGGATGTGATGTCACATTCCAGGATGTCTTTGTAGTATGACCCATCGTATTTTTCCCGAATGTGTCCTCTAAAGGTGCAAATCATTTAGTAGCACACATTAGTCCAGCAAAATCCTCAGCAGAAAGAGTGAGTTTGTGAGCTAAACCAATTAAATTAAATGGTAACATTTGTTAAGGTGTTACGAACTAACAATGAACAACTTTTGACATTTAACAAGTTGCATAAATATATCTGCATTAACGATTCCTAATGCATGAACTAATGTAAATAACATAACTGTCCTCTTTTATTTTTTAAAACGCAACATTGTAACCCTAGTTTTTGATAAATAATAAATCATACATATTAATTCAAAATATCAATATATAATCTGTTCACACATTAAAGGGTTAGTTCACCCAAAAATGAAAATTCTGTCATTAATTACTCACCCTCATGCAGTTTCAAACCTGTAAGACCTTTGTTCATCTTCGAAACACAAATTAAGATATTTTTGATGAAATCCAAGAGCTTTCTGACCCTGCATAGACAGCAACGCAACTGACACGTTCAAGGCCCAGAAAGGAAGTAAGGATCTGATTAAAATAGTCCATGTGACATCAGTGGTTCAACCATAATGTTATGAAGCTATGAGAATAATTTTGTGCACAAAGAAAACAAAAATAACGACTTTATTCAACAATTTATTTTCTTCCGTGTCAGACTTCGACGTGTGTTCACTAGAGTACCACAACGCATGCATGTGGTGCTGCTGACGTCCATCTCTCTCATCTTCTGTATATTCTGGTTCAAATAAGTAAGGCTGGGCAAAAATTTGAGGACTTGTTGTCTTTTATTTGTGGTTTTATTACATGAAAGAAAGGAAAAGCTCAACCATTGATAAGTTGCGTTCCTTTACAAGGTGTAGCTCTAATCTTGCTGTTCAGATTAAGCCTTGGGCTGCTCAAGTGGGGTAATAACGCTTTAAGAAACACTCCTCAAAAAACACATTCATCACCATGCAGTTACATCACCTTTCAAACACACACACACCATGTCTTAAGCAGAACATGTAGGTGAACCATGTGACCTTGGCAACAAGCATTACACAAACACCCAAAGATCTAACCATTAGCATGACACAATACCTTATAAAGATGTGTGCCAGTTTTATATTATGTAACTTTTGTAGTTTCAGCAACACATACTGAACATTTCTGAGATTTCTTACAGAAACATCCTCTAAATTCATTCCTGCATGGAAATTAAGCCATTTGATCTGTTTCGCTCTTAGATGTAGCGTGGCTTCTGTCGACCTGGAGAACCGGTTCTTTTCTGCTGAACTGAGGGGTGTTAGGTTTTCCCTTACGTGCATGCAAAAAAAAAAAATGGAAAAGAAAAACAGATTGTCCCCTGCTGGAACAAACGGTTTCACGCTGGGAAATTCTTGACATTTTTTTCCATAATTCCCACTGTGATATTCATGGTACTTTTAGATTATCTACCTGAGGTGAACTGCAATCCCCTACGATCCGCACAAGGATCCTCTTTGTCACCTCTTACATAAGCACCACATATCAGTTGATCAAACTTCATTTCTTGCCTTCAAACATTTGGTGTAATCTGAGAAGGTTAAATCACACTGAAATGATGAGGATGACTGGGGAGGATTCACAGCTTTTGTGGGTCAGTGTGAGTGTCTGTAAGGTGATAATGCAAGCCTGATGAACGCTGGCATTGACATCTAGACACTGAATGACATTTACACACTTCTAAACCAGAGCAGGTGACCTACAGTATGCAGGATCAATTTCACTCAATTCCACAGCGCCATCTGTCTGTGAAAAGGACACACTACAAAGCATAAAATTGGAAATGAAGGGTTCAGGGTTTGGCTGGTTAACATCTCAAAGAAGTCTGTAACCAAAAAAATATATGTGGCAGAATACAATTTTAAAAGACCGTCAGTGAAGAAATATGCTTTATGCTAAACTGCTAAACCTCAACCCCTGAAGATCTAAAAACTTTAAATTACAGACTATGAAATCTCAAAAATACCCATTATCTTTGTTCAGAAAGCAAATAAAAGGACTAAACTTGAGCTGTTGCTTCTGTTGTGCATCTTTGTCTTTGTAACTTAATTGTTTCTGTGTTGCTCATCTATTTATTGTTTCTCAGATATTGATTTTCTTGACATGTTTATTGTTTTGTCCTCAGGCCCTTGTAAAAGTGTGAGCTGGCTGCTGGGCAGTGACGGCGACGTGCATGTGTGTATTATCAGAGAATCAGATGAGCTCAAATCTCCAAAACTCATCCTGTCCGAGCTGAGAAACAAGACAGCGGCCAACCCTAATACTATCAACAGGTACAACACCCTCAATAATAGGTAGAAATACATGGTAACATTTTAGTATAGGGACTAATTCTCACTATAAACTAGTTGCTTATTAGCATACCTATTATTAACATATTGGCTGTCTATTAGTACTTATAAAGCACATATTCTGCATGACCATATTCTACATGCCTAATCATAGCCAATACCTAAACTTAACAACTACCACAACTACCTTACTAACTATTAATAAGAAGCAAATTAGGAGTTTATTGAGGTAAAAGTCGTAGTTAATGGTTTGTTAATAGCGAGAATTGGACCTTAAAATAAAGTGTGACCAAATACATTATGGAAGGGATTATGGTTGACTGCACATTATGGACATTAAATATTGATTTAAGTTGATTTGTTTTTAAAAAGGACACAATTGATTGATCAGATGTGACAGTGATAACATTTATAAAGTTTCTATTCATCACTATTCAAAGACCTGAATGTCACTTAAAAAAAAAAAAAACCCACAGCAATAAATTATATTTTAAAATACCTTAAAATAGAAAACTGTTATTTTAATTTGTAATAATATTCATAATATTGCTCTTTTACTGTATTTTGAACAAATAAATGCAGCTTTGGTGAGCATAAGAGACTTTTAAAAACATAAAAAATATTACCAACTCCAGACTTTTGAATGGTAGAGCACATAGAACATCTAGTTTCATTTTAACGGTCATTGCTCTAAAATATACCTGAATTACATATTCCAGAGAGCCATATAATAAACCTCAATAACAGCAGGCAAAATGCATACTAACTAACAGCAGATAAAAAAAATACACTTATACTATACCTCAAATACAAACATTATTGGAATAAATAGCCATTTAACTATTCTTAAACCACAGAGCTAAATGTGTTTTTCTTTGTTCACAGAGCAAAAGCAGAAACAGTAAAGAGCAGCTTGACCAAACCCAGCAGAGCACAACAAACCAGCACAGAACCAGGGATCCAGCTACTGCTCAAGGTGTGTGGGGTACCGAATAATGCCCTAATCAGATTTAAAGAAAGAAAGAAAGAAAGAAAGAAAAAGTTAGTTGAGTTACTGTTAGAGCACTGCTTCTTAAGTGGTTCTGCTTCAGAAATAATGTTGTATTGGACATAAAGTGGCAATCTAACACCGTTCCAAAACAATTTATCACACAAAAATTCAAATTCAAATTTCCACAAAGGCATACAGGCTCAACAAATTGATAAATTATTACATTTACATTTTACATTAATTCATTTAGCAGATGCTTTTAACTTTGTGAATTGTGCTTTTAACTTTTGACTTTTACCTTTGTTTTTTTGGGGTTTTTTTATTTTTCAGGATAAGGCAATGTCACACAAACTCTGCATGTTGGTATCTAATATAACTCACTTCTACAAACTTACAGTACATATAAATTTGTGTGACCATATCAGAACAAAACTATTTTTAAGAGCCTATTTTAAGACATTTTTCACATTTTTAATTACAAAAAATGGTTGCACAATTTTGGGTCGCTAAGCATAAGATGAGATTCACAGAGTTGGAGGATAGAGAATATTATTAGCTTGGTATAAAAAACAACAGACGTCAATGGAAAGTCAACTATGATAGAACGTGTGCGTGAGTGTGCATGTGTTTAAATGAGTGTGCTTTAATGTGATTTGACATATGTGTGACACATATACAGGTGCATCTCAATAAATTAGAATGTCGTGGAAAAGTTCATTTATTTCAGTAATTCAACTCAAATTGTGAAACTCGTGTATTGAATAAATTCAATGCACACAGACTGAAGTAGTTTAAGTCTTTGGTTCTTTTAATTGTGATGATTTTGGCTCACATTTAACAAAAACCCACCAATTCACTATCTCAACAAATTAAAATACTTCATAAGACCAATAAAAAAACATGTTTAGTGAATTGTTGGCCTTCTGGAAAGTATGTTCATTTACTGTATATGTACTCAATACTTGGAAGGGGCTCCTTTTGCTTTAATTACTGCCTCAATTCGGCGTGGCACGGAGGTGATCAGTTTGTGGCACTGCTGAGGTGGTATGGAAGCCCAGGTTTCTTTGACAGTGGCCTTCAGCTCATCTGCATTTTTTGGTCTCTTGTTTCTCATTTTCCTCTTGACAATACCTCATAGATTCTCTATGGGGCTCAGGTCTGATGAGTTTGCTGGCCAGTCAAGCACACCAACACCATGGTCATTTAACCAACTTTTGGTGCTTTTGGCAGTGTGGGCAGGTGCCAAATCCTGCTGGAAAATGAAATCAGCATCTTTAAAAAGCTGGTCAGCAGAAGGAAGCATGAAGTGCTCCAAAATTTCTTGGTAAACGGGTGCAGTGACTTTGGTTTTCACAAAACACAGTGGACCAACACCAGCAGATGACATTGCACCCCAAATCATCACAGACTGTGGAAACTTAACACTGGACTTCAAGCAACTTGGGCTATGAGCTTCTCCACCCTTCCTCCAGACTCTAGGACCTTGGTTTCCAAATGAAATACAAAACTTGCTCTCATCTGAAAAGAGGACTTTGGACCCCTGGGCAACAGTCCAGTTCTTCTTCTCCTTAGTCCAGGTAAGACGCCTCTGACGTTGTCTGTGGTTCAGGAGTGGCTTAACAAGAGGAATACGACAACTGTAGCCAAATTCCTTGACACGTCTGTGTGTGGTGGCTCTTGATGCCTTGACCCCAGCCTCAGTCCATTCCTTGTGAAGTTCACCCAAATTCTTGAATCGATTTTGCTTGACAATCCTCATAAGGCTGTGGTTCTCTCGGTTGGTTGTACATCTTTTTCTTCCACACTTTTTCCTTCCACTCAACTTTCTGTTAACATGCTTGGATACAGCACTCTGTGAACAGCCAGCTTCTTTGGCAATGAATGCTTGTGGCTTATCCTCCTTGTGAAGGGTGTCAATGATTGTCTTCTGGACAACTGTCAGATCAGCAGTCTTCCCCATGATTGTGTAGCCTAGTGAACCAAACTGAGAGACCATTTTGAAGGCTCAGGAAACCTTTGCAGGTGTTTTGAGTTGATTAGCTGATTGGCATGTCACCATATTCTAATTTGTTGAGATAGTGAATTGGTGGGTTTTTGTTAAATGTGAGCCAAAATCACCACAATTAAAAGAACCAAAGACTTAAACTTCTTCAGTCTGTGTGCACTGAATTTATTTAATACACGAGTTTCACAATTTGAGTTGAATTACTGAAATAAATGAACTTTTCCACGACATTCTAATTTATTGAGATGCACCTGTATATGTGTGTGACTTTTATAATAAGAGCAGCAATAATAGTAAGATGATGGGTGTGTGTAGTTGGACAGGCCAAGCTCCCCTGAACAGATGGTTTAGAGCCTGGGTAGAGAATTAAATGGTATCAGATGGCATCAGTGCCACGCTGCCAGAGGGAATACACACACACAAAACACACACACACACACACACACACACACACACACACACACTTCCATCTCTCTTTGTGTCTCTGAATTTGTCAACTCCGATTTTATAAGTGTTTACAAATGAGTTTCATTCAATCTGCCACAGAAACCTGAGGAGCTCAGCGATTCTACGACAGTCTCAGATGAGTCCAAGCAGGACAGCGGTTCTGATCAGTCAGCTGACGACACCAGGGGCCAAACAGATGACTCAGACTCAGGCAGTGCGGAGGAGGACACGTGCCTTTACAGATCACATATGAGCAACACAGAGACAACAGTAGCAGACAGACTCAGAGAGCTTCAACTGCACAGAGCAATGAAAGAGCAGCTGTCAATCAACAACAAGACACACCCACTGGACACACCCACACCAGACAAAGGTAAGAGCAGACGTAGAATC
>CM077247.1:19085586-19140586 GCA_039654775.1 Spinibarbus caldwelli | reverse complement strand
GACACTTTGACCTGACCATGTTTTGTTACATACCTTTATATCAAAGTTATCTGACATGATCAAGATTAATTTGTTCTGACACAGTTTAACTCTTGAGTTCTTGTCATATTTTATTACCATTTTCTAAACTATAGCGAATAAACTGTGATAATGTGAGAAATGTTGTCTGAATAAATTTTGGTTTGACTGTATATATTTATAAAAAAATCTAACAATACATATACATTGATTGATTGCTTAAAATTTCACAAAAATTTGACAGTCAGTTTATTTTACATTTTACAAAGACAAATTATTGTTTTAGTCAAACTGAACTTAAACTTTTAAGTGTCAAGAATCCCAAAAATGTCTTTGTGTGCATTGCATTGTCAGTTCTAAATAGATTATTTTGAATTTCTTTAGATTATTTGGAAAAATGCGTTTATTGCTAATGACTTTCCCACGTTGCACATGGTTGGATATTTTCAGTCATTATAATGGGAACGATCTTGTGTTGCCGTGCCACTGCTTGCAACTTGGATATAGAGGTTGCATCACGTGAATGCAAGGGAAAAACTGCAAGTAGAGGGCATAAAGACCCCCGTATCAGTGTGGAAGGAAAAAAGTGATGGCAGAGAGTCAGTCTCACAGGAAAAGCGTGAAGGGGGCGGAACTCCAGGTTTAGACCCCTCAGGGAGAGTCTAAAAATACAGTTCTCCCCTGGCCTCTCCTCTGAGTCTCGCTCTCCGCAGCATCTGTCTCTGAAGTCACCCACGGTCCCCACAAGCGTCCTCCCCCGTCTCTCTGTCTCGTTTCTACCCCCCATTCCTCCTATTACCTCAACCACCCCCTCACCTATTCCCTGACCACCTGTCTCACCCCGTTTAACACATTCAAATTGAGTCATCACTCCCGTAGCCTTTACCCTCTACCTCACTCTCGTGTTATTTGTACTCTCTTCGTCCTTTACTTTCTTCCTCTCACTTTTTTCTCTTCTGCCTGCTGTCGCTCTCCTTACTTCTCCCTCTTGTGACCTCTAGACCTGCATTGAGTGGGTGGAAAGGAGGATCGAGAGAGAGAGAGAGAGAGAGAGACAGCTGTAGATGTATTATAATCCCCGGCGGGCTTGTGTCAGGGGTCTAACAGCTTTTTAAAGTCAGCAGTGATTTACAGACAGTCAAAGTCTCGTAATCACGAATTTCTGCTTGATTATTTCCTTAGTCTTGACCTCTCGTGAGGTCATCGTGGCTCTAAACCAAAACCCAGTGAGCTGACTACATAAGCAGAATTTTAAGGCATAACAGGCACGCTTCAGGCACGAAGGCTATTCCATATGGTATGCAGCATTATTATGGCAGCATCTAATGTATCTTTCACAATGAAAGCAATTCCATAATGAATTGTGACAAGCTCAATGAAAAAAAAAATGCCAGACAAATATAGATATGAATAATTATATATTATATTTATCATATTTCTGAAATTGAAAAATAAATATATAAAAAATATTTTTAAAATATTTAAATGTATGTAAATTATTTATTTAATAAAATTATTTAAAAATAAATGACTTTAAAAATAATTTACAATATAATTTTACAGTATAATTTATAAATGTAAATATTGCGTATTAATTATATTACATTTGATTTGTATTAGTTAAATTATTTTATATATAAATTATATTTAAAATTATTTATAAAGAACATGTATAATTAAAAAAGTTTCACTATATATATCACTGATACATGTAAATAATTTGCCATATTTCTAAAATTGAAAAATCGTTATATAATAAAAATATATATAGTGTAAAAATATATATATAATAAAAATAAATATATAATATTTAATGATATATTTAAAATTATTTAAAGATATATTAATTAATTAATAAAATTATTAAAAAATCAATTACTTTACAAATTATTTACAATGTTTTTTTACAATATAATTTATACACATAAATAGTATATTATTTACACAAAATAGATAAATCTAACAAATATACATACATACATACATATATATATATATATATATATATATTATATATTATATATATATAGGTGGAGTTCATTTCCAAAAACCGATAACTCCATTTTTTTTTTTTTTTAGAAATCACATTTTTTTATTGCGCATTCCAAGTAATATCAATCAAACTGCAGTTGGATTGTTTTAAGTAATAAAAACTTAAACAAATACAGGTAATTTATAAAATTAAAGTTCATTGAAAGTATGTTTTTATTTTATTATTTATTTATTTATGTTTTGTTTTGTTTTTTACATATTAAACGTTTGTTTCATAGCAAAAGCAGATAACTCCACATTTCATGTTTAGAGTTAAAAAAAAAACACTCGTTTAATCTTTGTAATCTCCTCAGATGACAATGTAGATGCCTCACAAACGTTTTTGTTGTTGTTGTTGTTGTTGTGATCATAAACTGTAAGGATGTGATTACACGCAATACACAGAGCTTTTCTCTCACCATTGTAACGCGCTGCTTTTGCAAGGTTCCGTGAAAACGTTTCAGCTTTTATTTTCCTTTTACGCCCTGAAGAAGATATCACAGGTTCATCAAGTTCGTCCAAATTATCCATCCTCGATCGCTTTTAGTCAGCTTTGACGAAACTACTCTCAGCTAGCACATCTTTTCAAAGTGAAAGTAGCCTTGTCACCTGACCTGAATACAGCGCGCTGATTCGCTAGAATGAACTTATCGGCTTCTGTTCAAAAACATCAAGGGCGCTTATCGGCTTCTGCAGTAAAAAGTGAACTCGCGATGCCTTAAAAGTGGACAATACCGGCTTTTTTGACAAAACATGTTTAGGGTTCAGATCGCGCTATATGTGGAGAATAATGCACGGCAATCAGCTCATTTTTTTTTTTAAAGTGGTGTTTATCGGTTTTTGAAAATGAACTCTTCATATATATAGACAGCAAAACAACTCACTAGGTTTTCCAACAGAGCGCATGTTTTGTTTCCATGTCTAATGATACAGTCTTTCTTCTCTTTTTCTCTAAAGGAGTGGTGAAAGATAAGGATAGCGGTCTGACGCACGGAAGTCGTGTGGCTCAGCTCAGGAAGAACTTCAACACCAGTAATGCTCCATGTGTCAAACCACCGATCCCCTGCAAGCCCGCTCACCTACTGGCCTCCCCCTCTGTCAGATAAACACAACACTACAACACTGCCACACTGGACACCTGAAAGACATCCCAGTGTATCCAAAAACCTGCAAAACAAACTAAAAAAAATAGAAAGACCTGTGCATACCTGAGCGTGTGAGCAGATCCAGGTGTGGACACAGCTGGAGACGGACGTTGTACGGAAATCAAACGCTTCTTATGACCCAGCTCGAGCCATCACTCTTCAGTTTTCACACTGTTTACAGAGGAACATAGTCTCCAAAGGACTCAACTGCTTTTACATGATACATTTTATTTTTTGTTTTTTTTATATAAACTTTGTTTCCTTAAGGGGAGAATGACCAAAGTTATTGTTTAATGTTTTTATAGATAACGGCTCATCTGTTTTTGTCTGGTTGTAAATAACGGTGTCATATTGTATTAAATAAAACAGCTGGTTTTAACTGGTTTTGAGAACTGAATGCTAATGTAACCAGGAATGCTGTTCCAGGCCCTCCAATGTCTAGATAGATAGATGGATGAATGGGATGGATGGACGGATAGATGTAAAATGTATTTCCATATTATCGCCACATGTTTGGTAACTCAGCGGCATCTGGTTCATGATGGAGACAGTCCATCATTCCAGACTGTGAAACAGCAGCTGGGATAGTTATCATCTGTGCATCCGACCGGTCGAGACAGACGGCAGCGCTGGGCCGTCATGCTGACCCTCTCGTCTCAAATGAGCTCATGCAGTTGAGTTACTGACCTCTCCCTTATCTCCCTCCATTTCGCGCTTCCTCTGAAGGATCGGGGTGGAAAAAAAGAGACATGGAGGTGCATGGAAATAGAGGAAGCACAGATACGGAGGAAAAGATAGGAAAGAAGGACGTAGGGAGATGAAGGGAAAGTACAGATGATCTGAAGGGGATGGGTCACTCTATCTCATAAAATTTAGTTGGTTTGCAAGTGATTTTTCTTTGAGACGGTATAAAAGTAACACCAGTACTGACTGAATCCTTATATTGGAGCTGTGGCCTCATGGTTATAGCTTTAGAACATATGCTTTAGAAGTGGTAGTCAATGGTCAGTATATATGTATATGACCATAACCATATTCAATTAGTATGATAGTAATTCCAATTTCAAAAGTTTATATATACACACACACGTGTCAACATAATACAAATTTGACCCTATTTACTTTCCTTTTTATTATTTGTCTTCCAATTCAACACAATTTTACATTCTGTTCAGCTATAACCTTACACATATTCGGTTATTATGATGTTATGTTATGTGTAGCGTAGTTTTGAGCAAAAAAAATAAATAAATTAAAATAAATAAATAAATAAATCTATTTCAAATACATGGCATTTTTTTAAACTGTCAAAAAATCCTGAAAAAAAGTGGCTGCTGAAAATCTAGCTTTTCCATCAATAAATTACATTTTAAAATATATTAAAATAGAAAACAGCTACTTAAATTTGCACCATTGGTGAGCATAAATAACTTCTTTCAAAAACAGTTAAAAAGTCTTACAGACACCAAACTATATAGCCTATATATAGGGCTTTTCTACTGGGACTGTTCTATTGATGAATGTTCTGTGCAGTTATTTTCAAGGAAACGCACAGCTAAAGTAGTTCCAGGCAAGTCTTGACCGCATTAAGTGTTATTTAAAAGGTCCTTACAGCCTACAACAGCAAAAGAGACAACACCCACAATGACACCGATCAAGCAAATAAATATATTAAACTTTAGGATAACAATAACAAATTATTTAAATTTTTTGTCACAAAATTATGTTTTATTATGTACAGAAAATACCTACTCTCCCGTTCTCTCTCCCACTCAAACACACAGTACACTCACACACAAATGTGTTGTCAGCGCTACTCTGACGAATTTATCAGTAAAATATTTTAGCAATTTAAAAGCTACATGCCATTTCTCACTAATGTAATGATGCTGCTGTTCTTGAAGCAGATTAACTTACAGTTTCACTATTCCCAGCAGGCACATGACGTCAGTATAATGTCAGGTCAACATCGGACATGACGTCGGACAGATGTTGCATTTTGGTTGAGATGAAGTAGAATATTAGTATAAGTGGAATAATTGACTCCGGTCCGTTGAAATATAATGCAAACCCGACACTTCGCATCATGGCAACATCACCACCTCGGGTGTGCATTATTTTCTAATTCAATGGCCTGTCGTAAATTATTCCTTACATATATAGGGTGAAGTCAGCTAAAATGGGTCACGTTTTGGTAAATTACTTATAATACCATCAAATAAGCTATGCACGAGATCTAATGATATTCTTATAAATTAGCATGGGTCTCTGAAATATATTTATATTTTTTAAATGTGAAAAAGTATAAAGGTTTTAAAATTATGAGAGTTAGAGTATCAGCAGGTACCTTCTTGAGCCACGGCACAACATTCAGGTAAAATGGGCCAGCTGTTCAGTTAAAATGGGCCAATATAAAAACAGAACAACACAGGTAATTTCAGCTTAAATCATTTTATTTTTAACAGTAAATTGACACTATTGTCTTTAGTGTGCCATAGCAACACCATAAATGTATTTCATTAAATAGAAAGTTGAATGAATATTTAATTAAACAATGCAATTAAAAATTAACTGATCATGTTGTATAGGTGTGTGTTTCTGTGCATTGGTGTCTTTTGTGTGCATGTATGTGTGTATGCTTGTATTTTTTTAAAAGACTGTTAAGATTTTGTATGGATACATATCTAGGCGTATAAACCTATTTTCACCCTCAATTTCTGTCTAAAAGTGTTTGTGTGTGTGTGCAGCCTATTTTAGCTGAAAATTGTGGACCATTTTAACCAGCCATTTCTACCTAAAATGACCTTTTTCACAAAAATTGAAGTTTCTTTTATAAATTAAACCTTTTTATTTGAAAGAGCATGTCAAAGCATTGTTTATAAACCTTTGCTTTGTTGGTAAGCTTACTTATAATTGCTTTAGTACCCTTATTAGTGATTAATTAAATTTAATATGTCAGGCTCAATTTCCTTACAATTTCTCTGAAAAGCTTCATGTAACACTCTGCCCTAACCACCTTAAAAACTCAGACCAATAAAAATTATTGTTACATGTCAACAAGTGTTGAAGCAACAATGCAAGATCAGTTATTGTGATTTTCTGTAAAAATTTAAAGAGATATGATGCTACAACCTTATTTGGCCCATTTTACCTGATAGCCCATTTTAGCTGACTTCACCCTAGTATATAATTTAATATAATATAATATTTTATTTATTTATATTTTTTGCTACTTATTTTATTTATTTATTATTTTGACTGACGTCACCTCGGCCGAAGGGAGTTTAGTCATCCACATCGACTGAAAACACGCATTCAGGTCTGAAACGCCCACTTTTCATGATTCAGTCGATTCTCAATGGGTAAAATCACTTTTGATTTGAATATTCTGCTTGCAGTCAAGTAAAACGGATTATAAATGTCATTTTGTGGGTTGCGTGACTAACTTCACTCTAATTTAGCCCGCAAAAACATCACACAAAAACAGTGGCCAGGTAATATGGGATGATGTTACATTTATATATTTATCATGCCGATTCTCTCAATGATCTGATGCAACGAACCGGTCTGGATGTGTGTTTTCAGAACTCGACTAATGATGGCTACCTACCGTAGAAATACCTCTGATGTGCGGATGGCGAGAGAACGGATTAATATTTCATAAACAGTATCATTGCTGTACGCGAGGCGCTGCAGAGTTTGGGGAAGCTGCTCTGTAACTCCAGTCGATACTTTATGTCTGTCGTCTCTGTAGTGACCAAACCGGTGTAGAATTTTTTACATGAGAGGAGAATTGATATTCCCCCTCTCTCTCTCTCTCTTTCTCCCTGCTTCTCTCTATCTCGCTCTCTCTTCTAAGCTTCTACAAAGACCGCGACTGTTTTGCCGTTACACTCAGATGCTGTGAAGAAGCTTCCTGGAGGAAGAGGAGGGTGGGGGGTTTCTCTGAGCGCGAGGAGGACAGGGGTACTCAGGCATCGTAAACCTTTTAAACGCGCGCACACACGCACACGCACAATTCCCTGCTGCAGTGGGATTCTCTGAAGGGAGATAAAAAGACTGTTGTGCGCGGGAAGAGAGAGAAGCCCATCACCACCTCCACCGCTGTCACCCAGAGAGAAAAAAGCGAGAGAGAGAGAGAGAGGGAGAGAAAAAAAAGTGTTGTGGCGGTCTAGCGGTGTAGGCTGAACCTCGGCTCCAGTGACCCCTGGCGAGAGAGCGCGCTGTGTGTGTGTGTGTGTATCCCTGCAACATGTGACAGGGCTCTACACACACACACACACACACACACACACACACACACACACTCACACACACACACAGCCTCACCCCCTCAGGCAAGAGCGAAACGGTCTGCAGCGAAAGCGCTAGTGTGTGTGTGTGTGACCGAATCCGTTCGGGGAAAACAATCCCTTCTGTGTGTGTGTGTGTGTGTGTGTGTGTGTGTGTGTGTGTGTGTGTGTGTGTGTGTGTGTGTGTGTGTGTCTATACGTGAGGCTGCGTGTCCGTGCGTGTCTTGCAGTGAACGGTCTACTGCGTTTTTTCCTCCATGATTAATCAGAGCGAGGGCAGGAGGCCGAGGGCCGAAGGGACTGCGACAGCTCCAACGCGCTTAACCCTTTACTGCCCACTCACACACGGACTGGAGATCCACACTAAACACGGCCTGTAATATCACAAACACTCAAACCATCGCCAGCTAATTAGCTGGGACTATTGCGGTTGTAGCACAAACACCATTAGTGATTAAGCTAATAGGGCGCAACAGGGGTTTAGCATTAGGATTTTTAACAATTGTTCAGTGGATAAACAGGTGCCATGAATTAACCCCTCAGTTTTGAATTGAATCGTGACCCAAACCTCGATCGTGACATTAGAAACTTTGCATTAATAAATAAACAAACTACTTGTCATAGTAATATATACTCAAAGACAATATGATATAGCAAGCCTACTAAGTGACAAAAAATAAATAAATAAAACACTTGAATGTTTTCTTCATATTGTGAAAACCTTGAATACCCTTATCAGTATACACTACAGTTCAAAAGTTTTTTTTTTTTATGTTTTTGAAAGTTTCTTATATGCTTGTCAAATACAGTAATAATGTGACATGTTATTCCTAATTAAAATACCTGTATTAAAATATAATTTATTTCTGTGATTTCTGAATTTTCAGCAGCCACTACTCAAGTTTTCAGTGTCACATGATATTTCAGGAATCATTCTAATATACTGAAATGCTGCTCAAGAAACATTTCTTATTATTATTAATGTGGAAAAAAGTTGTGCTGCTTAATATTTTTATGGAAACCATTATAGATTTATTTTTTCAGGATTCTCTTATGAATAGAAAGGAACAGTATTTAAAAAAAAAAAAAAACAGAAATCTTTTGAGACATTATAAATGTCTTTACTGTCACTTTTGATCAATTTAATGACTTATTATTGAATAAAGGTATACATTTCTTAAAAACAAAACTTTTGCACGTTAGCGTACATCTGCTCTTGAGTCTCTGGTGAGTGGAAAACCTGATAACACCATCAACGCAGCACAAACCCAGAAATCTCCTACAGAGATGAGAAAGACTATTTCAAACACAAACATCAAGTCTATCATGGTGAAAACCAATCACGAGCCCACAAAGGCACGCAATGAAAATTCACAGGTGGAAATTGCGGGGTGCAGGGCTGTCAGTCTGACGTAATCCTGCCCATTTGATTTGACTACAAAATTAGGATTCTATGTCTTTTAGTTTACGTCTTACGGCTTTAAAGGCCAATATATTTTCATTTAGTTAGAATATACAGTACCAATAAGATTTTTTTTAGAAGCAATTTTATTCAGCAAAGATGCATAAATTGATCAAAACATACCAGTAAAGACATTTACTGTATTTGTATTTTGTATTTGCGATTGTATTTCAAATAAATGCTGTTCTTTTGAAGTTTCTATTTATAAAAGAATGACGAAAAATGTATAACGGTTGTATAAAAGTGTTGTTTCAAAAATGTATCACCAAAATTAATCTAAAAACAGAAGGGAAAAAAAACACAAAAAATATTTTTTTCTGTTTTCAGATGAATTTTTGTGTGTATATTTCCTAACATTTGTAAAGCATTTTTAGCATACTGCTGCATATGGCTTTGTTCATGCAGCACATATTAGCTGAATTTTGCTCTCAAGATATATAATCTATAACATTTTGCTCTATTTGAGTAGACAGGATAAGACAAATGGAGACGTGCGTCCTTCAATATGATATGTTTTTATTATAAATAATCAAAATTATAATGCTAAACACTGTAAGTGGGCTATTATGCAATTTTTCTATTATTTTTTAAAAAATACAAATAAAAAAAAATCAGTTTAGAAAATTTCAGGTGATCACTTCGGTTATATAAAGCGATTTTCACTCTTTAATAGCTGAAGTGTGTGTGAACACCTTCAGTTTTCTCTCTTCTAACAGAACTGAAGTATGTTCAGCATTGCTGCTGTGTGAATGTAGCCATATTCACTGTGCTGCTCACTACAAACACTGTTCGAAATTCTCTCCATTGGGTTCAATTCAACTATTGAAATGCGGAGCCAAAAGAAAAATATTCCCTTCATGAGCTCAATTTATTCCAAATGGGTTCACAATTCAATTATTATGTCACAGACAAAAGAATTGTGTAATTAATGACAAACACTGTGACCTGTCAGAGACACACAAAAGCATTTGGCTGTTCTGTAAATAGTTTTTGTCTCCTGTTATGCTTAATGACAGATGGGGCAGTATTTTTAGAAAGGGTATAATAATATTTTTGAGCAAATAAATTTGGCAAAATGAGCCAAATTTATTAATCACTATTTTTATTTATTTTATTTATTTATTTTTTGACTATTTAAAAGATAGGGCAAGCCCTGCTATACTAGTATGTCCAAAACTAACTTCCTGTTTTGGATAGGAAATACAACGTATTTAACCAGGAAGAAAACAATGGAGTTTTAAGAGTGAATCATGTGACTAAAGCTGTAATCTGTAACATTGTAGACCATGTTCGTGTTTGTGTTTCTTGCAGGAAGTTCATTAGAAAAAAGTATGTATCTGTTTTAGCTCAACAGAGTAAGTGTTAAATGCCCCTCCCATCTTGCTCAATAACTTCAGCGCAAATGACTTCAATACAGGAGCTGCCAGTGTTCAGCTGGCCACATACTTGGGCAGTGTGAACAAATATTTTTTTGCATTATGAGTATTTAATCACATTATTTTTGCTAGAAATTCAACCCAGAAATATTTTATATTGATATTTTACATAACCAGCGTCTATTCTGCAATAATCCACTGAATTAAATTAAATAATTTACAGATTAAAGGTGCTTAATATTATTTGACAATATTCTTTTTTTAAAAGGAGCTTGATGAATGCAAACCAAAACATAAAATTATTATTAAGTCTAGCATTAGAACAAAACAGAAATGTTAAAAATTAATACAGTATTTCTTAATTTAATCATCATGCATTGAAATATAAAATAGCCAATAAATTTTTGTGACTGCATATCATTTAGGTTCAGGGCTATTTATTATATTTGTATTTTGAATTACTTTTTATTTTTATATTTTTATATTATTTTTAGTAACTTAGGTGTGTTTCTCATTTTATTGCTTGTTTTAATTGTTTCATTAATTTTTATTTCAGTTTTAGTTTTAGTTATTTTAGTACATCATGATAGACTAAATGAAAATGGGATATGTTGAAATTAGTGCTGTCAAACGATTAATTGCGATTAATCGCATCCAGAAAGTTTTTGTTTACATAATATATGTTTGTGTACTGTGTATATTTATTATGTATATAGATAGACACACACATAGAGTATATATTTTGAAAATATTTACATGCATATATTTATATTCATATATTTTATATTAGAAATAAATATATTTAATATATAAACATAACATTTTTCTTAAATGTATACATGCATGTGTGTGTATTTATATAACCATATTAAATATACACAGTACACACATATATATTATGTAAACAAAACTTTTATTTTGGATGTGATTAATCGCGATTAATCGTTTGACAGCACTAGTTGAAATAAACAAGTTACAGTTTAGTTAATGTTTATTTTATTTCAAATAAAATATGGTTTTAGTTTTAGTGTAACTAACTATAATGACCCTGGTTTGTTTTTTTATTAAAATTATTTTTCTGCATTTCACCGATTTGTTATCATTTCAACAACAAATTCTGTTTGCACATGACCTCTAAATGGACAAATGCTGTTAAATGTACAGAAAATGTGTATTGTCGCAATTACTTGCTGTCTTTCACACATACACACACTCAAACGACATCATCATTCCGTAAGACTCCCATCAACTACGACTACAACTGCTGCTGCACACACACAACCGGCGGCCTTGTCGATAAGCACTCTTTGTTTCTCATTACGCCGCAGTTGTTTTGATCGGAATATCCTGTCACGAAGGGAAGGATGTCCACTTTAGAGAAAGAGAGGACGACGCTGAGGAAATGAAATACAAGAGACACCTAAGTGCAAGCGAACGGATGAAGAGAGAGAAAGAAGGGGGAGAGAGGAAAGGAACCGTAACACCAGCAGGCCCCTACAGATCTGCCAAACCGCTAGAAGAAAAACCCTGTTTTATTTATAGTGCGGCGTAACCATGGAAACCCGAGAGGTCACTGCAAGCTAGACCTGTACTTCACCCTTGCTCAGGGGAGTAGGATTTCACGGAGAGGCGCTTAGATGTGTATGCGTGTGCATTTGTGTGTGTGTGTGCGCGGCGTACATGTGTGTTTGCGCACAACGCGGAACCGTGACTGATGGTGGTCACGCAGTCCCTAGAGCAGGCAGCCAGGCCCGGTGCATGCTGGGATGTGTGCACAGGAGGCAAGAGAAGCACAGGCAGAAATTGTGTCTTTCTCGGCGCCGTGCATCAGAGTGGTTTTTGTTTGTCCAAACACGTTTTCGCTCTGTGGGAGAGTGCCGGAGTATCAAATCTGACGGCATTAGTCAGGGTTGAGCACAAGGTTTCATGTGATACATGCAAAATCTCACCACCAAACGTTTAATTGCCTTGCAAGTATTTTCATCCTTAACTAATTCTGTCATTTTACAGAATTACAATTTGTATATTGCAATTTAGCTCTCTGTGATGGAACTGTTTAGAACTATTTCTCATAGTTAGGGGTAGAGATTTGAAGAAGCCACTAATGCCAAATATTACACTTTGGTGCATAAATTGTCCTGCACAGTTGGGGCTAAAGACATGAATGATGCATCAAAGTATTTAGATTTATTTATTTAATGTGAATGATAAAATAAGTGAAGAAATCTCATAGACGCCTATTAAAAGGAGCCATATGTAGGGTCGATTTTCGATTTTTCAACCTTGAAAAAAAGCTACTGAACATTTTCCAAAGATACCCAGGAAGAAGTATACAGTTCTTTTAGCACACATTGACCTAATACCAGGGCATACTGTCACAAATGGGGTCAAAAAATGTAAACTTATTGTTTACTGAAACTGATTTGAAAAAAAAAAAAATACAGTTTTATTTTAATTAACGTTTAAATATTATTAGTAAAGCAAAAGATGTCTTCCACAAAAATCTACATTTAAAATGTATTATAGGTTATTTTCTTTGCAGTGAAACATATAAACAGTGAAACAGATATGCAAAAAAAAAGAGAAAAAAAATCATACAAAATGTAAAATTTGCATCAGAAAAAAATGTAAAAGGTAAATTATAAAATTTAAAAGGTAAGGGTTAAGGGCATTAATTAAGTGCAGAAATTGGAATATTAAATATTCAAGGAATAGAACACATTCTTAGAAACACTCTATATAGAGTAAAACACATGTGACAACCTGCCCCTTTATATCTAAATATGTCAGCACTTTGCAGCATATGCATAAAAAAGCACAAATAAAAATCACACTTTCAAATTTTTTGGGGTATTAATGAATTGTATAATATTAGAATATAAAACACATGTGACAACCTTCCACTTTATAAATGTGACAACATGCCTTGAACTTACATTTATGGAGAAAAAATGCCCAGGAGAGGTATGTTTTTGCTTTTTTGCCGATGGACAATAAAACAGTGAAAAATCAGCTGTATGCAGTTACCAGAATATCACAGAGAGTTGAGGGTGGGATTTTTGGATCTAGGTTAGAAAGTAACCTTACAACCACCCAGCAACCACATAGCAACACCCTGGATAGCACCCACGACACTCCAGCATTGCGGAAGCAACTTTTGCACTTTCTTTAGAAAGTGTAAAAATCTAGTATTTAATCAGTAAAAGTCAAAAACAAACTGTTTAAGTTTTCAGTCCCTGCATTGCATCAGCTCTAAGTTTACATCGATGAAAAACAATTTCCCTAACAAGGACACAACCGCCTCACAAATGCCGTCTACCTGAGAATCATTAAAATAACTACCACATTTTCTGGACAAAAACCCCACAGTTAAGCGATCATTATTTAGGTTGTAAATCTGAAGGCCGGTTGTGAAAATGAAGACTAAAAGCCTTCTGAAGACGCTGAAGTAAAACACATGCATAAATTAGGAAAAGGCTACCCAACAATACCCAACTGTTGGATTTCCCAGTGGGTGCTGTTGTTCAATTATAAAGCAGATCAAACAACCAAGTTGCCGGCTTAAAAAAAAAAAAAAGGACGTCCCTGTGCGAACAAGAACGGCACATGTGAGAGAAACTGCCGAGGAGCCAACGATCACTTTGAAGGAGCTACAGAGTTCAGCAGCTGAGAACAGAGTGAAGGTGCACCAGTCAAGCATATCAAACGCTCTGACACTAGCCTGTATGGGAGGGTGGCACAAAAGAAACCATTACTCAAAGGAACCATGTGAGAGCACGTCCGGAGTTTGCCAAAAAGCTTAATAGTGGCCCGATTACAATGTGGGAAATGATTCTGTGGTCAGATGAGAACAAGATAGAGAGCATTTTAGTGAAAATTCAAAGCAATTTATGTGGTGTAAATCTAACCTCACCGCACAAAAAAGCACCATGCCAAGAGTGAAATATAGTGGGAGCTGCATCATATTGTACGGCTGCATTTTATCAGCAGGGACTGGACATCTTGTTAAGATAGAAGGATGGATGTATGGAAAATATAGAGAGATACTAGTCTGAATACAATATGACGGTGTATAGCACAGATTCGATAGTATTACAGATTCTCACTGCATCGCAGATTCAAAGCTAAACCGGAATCTGAATTTGACTGAACATTCTAAAAAATAAATGTTCCAAGTAGAACATTTTCAAGTTCTGCAAAAAATTCTTTAAAAAACCATCAATATACTGATGCCCAGAAAACAGCTGATTTGAAGAACGTAAAATGGGACGTCAATTCACATTAATCATATAAAAAACATATATATATATATATATATATATATATATATATATATATATATATATTATTATTATTTTTTTTTTTTTTAACTGTCCCTTTAAGAGCATATCAGAGATCATATCATTTGTCTGATTCAAGATTCACATAATATAAAGGGGGTTAGTTGTCACACTTTTTACTCCAGTTAATATTTTTTAGGGAAAGCTTATTGTTGAAAGTCAATTTCCGTATAGACACAAACTTTATAGTCGTGGCTACAAAAACTCTGTTTAACATTTGAATCAATATTGCCCAAGAAAAAAAATTTATGCTTCATTGGCCACGCTGATTCAACAATGGGGCGTGTTGTCACAATATAAAACTGCTGACACTAAAATGCTGAATTCATGTATAAATTAAACTGATTTGAGAAGAATACAGTTTTCTAAACTAAATTTAAACTGAAACAAAACCAATCTTCCACAATATATCAGTATTTTTGTTTATATTTAAATGTATTATATTTATTACCCTATGTATTATTTATTATATTATATATTTTATTAAATGACTATTTAACATCTTTTGAGGAAACATTTGACAAATGTTGTGCTTATGAAGTACAAAAACAGCAAAAAATAAGGTAACATACAAAAAAAAAAATGTTTTGGCCAATAAATCAAATTTATAATATTTTAACATTAAAAATACATGTGACAACATGCCCCAATTTGATATTTATGGGAAAAACTACATTGTAACTATTTTAATAGCATTCGTGTCTGTCAGATGCATTATAGACTATTAATTATCTTTTGAGTAAAAGTTTAACAGTAAAAAAAGCATACAAAAGATAACATACAAAATATCAAAAGATTGTATAAATATTTGTAAAAGATTGTATAAATATTTGTATTATGGATTATTTTATATATTTTGCACAAAAATGTAATAGTAAAATAATTATGAAGAACAAAAACAATTATAATAATAAAATATATAATAATAAATAACAATAAAAAATTAAATAAATAAATAAAATAAAAATGTATGCGACAACTTGCTTCATATTGACATATATGAGAATTTTAAAGTATTGTTGCCTATCTGATGTATTATAGACTATTCTATATCTTATAAAACAGCAAAAATAAGGTACTATGCAAAAATATCAAAAAATTGTTTTGGCCAATTAATCAAATGTGTAATATTCTAATGTTAAAAATACATATGACAACTTGCCCCAATTTGACATTTACAGGAAAAAAACCTACATTGTAATAAGTGTTTGATAGCATTGGTGTCTGTCTGATGTTTTTGTCCTCTTTGTAATGAAACCAGCGCCATCAGCAACCAACAGCAGTTTGTGTGTGTGTGTTTGATGAGTATGTGACGGAAATCTGATTAGAGATAAAGCTGTAAACTTTGTTAGCTTGCAGAGGTGACAGCGTCAGACACGGTAGATCAGACAACCCCCTCCTCCCCTCTCTTTCTCTCTCTCTCCCTATCTCTCCTGCTCGCCTTTAGGCCAATTCAATAAAGCCAGACCCTTATTTACCGTCAGACGGCACGGCAACACACTGGACTGTGGTGAGAAGAACAATGGCCCCTCACAGCCCTGTCTTTACACAACGTTACCCACGGCTGACGCTATCCCAGCCCAGCCCACAGACCCGATGCCGCACTGATAGAGATCAGAGTCACGCTAGCTTAGTTTGAGCTCATACAGAATGAGTACGGAGAATCAATCCTGCATTTTAGGACTTTGTCATGCTGTTGTGTGGACTGTTTGCTTGTGGGCTTCGTTGTACGTTTATATAAGGATTAGGTCTAATTCTGTCATTATTTCTGTCATCATCATGCCTCTCGCATGCTGTTCATCTATGAAACATACTGCCAAAAAAAAAAAAAATTATCTTATTTTTTAGTAAAAATATCAAAAAAACAAAAACTAACTTGGTAAGCAAAGACTTGTTTTCAGAGATTGCATCTTTAATATGAGTGTATATTTGTTAATATGAGAGTATTACGTATTAACAAGCTAAAAAAGTTTAAAAACACATTTATTAAAGATACATACATTATCTAAAAACAAGTCTTATTTTCTTATGCAGTGTTGCTTCTAAAACAATATAAAGTACATTTATCTTGTTTTAAAGATTTTTAGACATTTTTAGTCCAAAACAAGTAAAAACAGACTGTGAATGTATATATATATATATATATATATATATATATATATAAACAGGCTGTTACTTGACTTGGACTAAAAATGTCTAAACATCTTATAACATTGAAGGAAAAAAAGAGAAAAAAAAATATCAACTTAAATGCCATTTACACTAAGAATGAAAACTCTAACAATCTATCTATACATTTTTTTAATTTAATTTTTATTTGTTCATTTTTTACAACATTTTATTCCAGCTGATGAATGATAAAAACATTGACAGCCAATCAGAATCCATTAAAGAGCTCAAGCATTTAAAGTGGCAGACAACATAATTTGAGTACGCTTATAAAACATTATAATCTGCTGTTGTAGATGCCAATATAGTTATCATTACAGTTAACTTTATAATAATCATTCTTGTTTTGAACGGTCCTTTATGCACTATATTCCAAGTCATTTTTGTAACTAACATACCAAAATTTAAGTCGTATTATCTGATAATCTTAACATCTGCTGCAGCTTTCAAATCTCACTCTCCATTTCTCATATTCAAAGTCATGCACTGCTTTTTGCAACCGCACATAAGAAAACCAGTGCTTTTTGGCCATTTAAAACATTAAAAGCCCAATTTTCCAAACAGGAAATGACATGAGTGTGAATAAATCATGACAGTATGTTCATTACTGGGTGAACTACCCCTTTAATAGTATATTACAACACTAAAGACCAAGTAGATGGTGAAATCTTTTGTTCCCTGTTGGAAAGACTTTCACAAACACGCACAGACCATGAAGTCTTGATATCCAGCGTGGCAGGATCACACACACACACACTCACACACACACTGGGGTCAGTGGTGCTCAGTGAATTAGTCACATAGTGGTGTGTTAATGAAGCAAACCTTCACAAACTATTTAATCATTAACATCAGGTTTCTACTGTGGCAGCGGCGCATTCTCCCGTCCCATCTTAATCGCACACACACACACACACACACACACACAGAGCGACACTCGCTGTCTGTGACACACTCGGTTCGACTGCATCTCCTGAGACAAATCCATTTTATCTCTCCTAGACTGCATCTGCCTGTCTCCATCTCGCCGTCTCTGTCTCACTGTAACACTCACACATACACATACACACTCACTCACTCTCTCGTTTACTCACTTACACATTATCTGCCTGCTCCAGTCTTCTTGCTTTCTACTTCCTGTCACGCTCTCTCTCTGTGTTCCTCTTCCTCTCACAACACACAGACACATAAACACAAACATGCAGTGCTCAGATTAACACAGTTTACTGTACTAATAGTCTATTTTGACAGTCGTTGACCAAAAACGCGCCCCACACAGGGCCATCGCATACATTCATGGGGCCCAGAACAATAGTAGGTTATACCATATAAGACGACCTTAGTGGCCCAGGAACATTGTTCCTGGTTGTTGCCCTGATAAATCTATGCAGCAAACACAGGGTTAAATGCTTAGCCATTGCATTGCAATTATACCATTACTGTATAATTGCAATGCATTATTATCCTCCGTACTCTAGGGGGCGATAGAGGTGCCTTCAAAGGTCTGTGCAAATGGGTTGTGGCTAGAAGGGATACAGCTCCGACCGGAAACTAATAATGAAATTTAATGTTCTACCTATTAGACTGTCGTTGCGTTCCAAACGGGATATATCGCCCTCCGAAGGGCACTTCGGAGTGAAAACAATCATGGCTGCCATATTGAAGGGTCGTTCCAAACCAAAGTGCTCAAAACTAGCCACTTCAAAGGGCCCTTCGGAATGAAGGATTTCGAAGGGTACAACTGATGGACACTTCGGGCTCCCATGATCCTTTGCACAGATTCTTTGCATGATGACGGCGCTTCTGTATGATGACGCAGAAGGGCACTTAAAGAAACAGTTGTTTGGTCCTCTACACCCTTCAACTCTTCGAAGCTCTCACTCCAGAGGGTAAACCCCTTTGAAGGGATTAGGGCATAGGGATGAGCCCTTCTGAATGGAACGCAGGGTGTGTTTTATTAATGTCTACACCTATCCCAACCCTAAACCTATCCCTTAAAATAATGCAAAAATAGTAATTATTGTTGTACAGTGTAACAAAAATTGTGCTGTATTGATGTGTGCATCCCCAGTAGCCACAGCTGTCTCCCTTTTAGCTTTAATCGTGCAAATGCCACTTTAGTGTTACAAACTCTTTTCACATTTCAGGGTTATCAGAAGTGGATCCACCACAGTGGTAGAACTTTAAGTTCTATAGTTCCACCACTGAACTTCCATAGTGGTGAATGGAAACTACAATAAATTATTTGTATTTGCATTCCCATTTGCTCCAATAGCAAAAAGAAAAAAAAATCATAACATTTCTATGACTTTTCAAAAAAGGAAAAAAATACTGAGAGATTGATTACTTTGGTAATGAAACGTGAGCAGTGGAATCGAAAAAACAAAACAAAACCGCAAGATCTCGAAACATGCTTTTTAAAAGTTGAACACAATTTAACTTGGGCAGTTTTTACGTGTTTAGAACGTAGTTTCATGTGCAAGCAATGTATTGCAGCACAACGGTCAAAGGCAGCGCGTGAAATCATACAGTGTCTAGTAGGTATTGCATTTACTTTGAAACTTACTTCGCGACTGGTAAAGAAGTATGTTTTATATAGTATGA
The DNA here is from genome assembly GCA_039654775.1 of Spinibarbus caldwelli. Classification (NCBI taxonomy): domain Eukaryota; kingdom Metazoa; phylum Chordata; class Actinopteri; order Cypriniformes; family Cyprinidae; genus Spinibarbus; species Spinibarbus caldwelli. Next base: position 19,121,149 of record CM077247.1, on the reverse strand, counting down.
ATATATGGGTAGTATGAAACTCGGACGTACTACATTTGCCATGTTATTAGCGTCTGCCAGAATCAGTTGAGTCACTTCTCTAACTGCATCCCAAATGACACACTATACACTATGCACTCATACACTATGTACTAGAGGTCTGCATTCCCGCGGCTATCCCGACCAGATTTCTTGCGACGCGGGATTAAATTCCCGAATAAAACGCGGTAGCGGTCGGTAACTCTGGTGCAATTTGAATGGGAGCGGGCAGTCTAACAATATCCCATTCACGACGGCCTTTCAGAACAGCATATCTGTACTTTATTCTTATTGAGCACCGGTACAGCCTGCACTCAGGACTGTTATGCATGTACGAACAGTGCTTCGTTTTATTTGCGGCGTCTGTGCGCAGCATGTGCATAACGATGCTCAGAGTAGGCCAGTGGTTCCCAACCATGTTCCTGGAGGCCCCCCAACACTGCACATATTGCATCTCTCCTTTGTCTGACACACCCATTTCAGGTCTTGGAGTCTCTACTAATGAGCTGATTATCTGAATCAGGTGTGTTTGATTAAGGAGACAAGGAAAACATGCAGCGTTGGGGGGCCTCCAGGAACGTGGTTGGGAACCACTGGAGTAAGCTAGTCGCTAGCCTACCAGTGGTAAAAATACAGCTCTCAGACAGAACAGGCAGGTTGTCGATGAGTGACAGAGCAGCTTAAGGATGGAGCAAAGTGTGGATGCGCTGTCCTTGAAGGACGTTCAACTGTTTTTTTTTTTTGTTTTTTTTGCATTATGCTTAGCCTTTCATTTTAAATGACAGACTGTGTCGAATTTATTTATTTTTCTTTGCGACACTTTTCCTACTGTTAACAGCAAGATGTTAAACGAATTTAGTATTTTGACAAGACGAATAAAATAACTATTAGGCTATTTTGTACAACCTACATTTTTTTCCCTCTGCAACACTTTTTCCTATTGTCTTGTAGGCTAAATGTTAGCCTAAACAAATTGTATCCTGACAAGACGAATAAAAATAAGGAATACAATTTTTGTACAACATTTTTATTTTCTCTGTGACACTTTTTTTCCTACTGTGTTGGCAGCAAAATGTTAAACAAAATTCGTTTAACATTTTGCTGTCAATAAATTCAAGACTCTTGACAAGACGAATAAAATAACAAATACAATTTTGTGCAGACTAAACTTTTATTTGTTAGTCTATCTCTCTTTCTTTCAGTAGCGGAAATTTAAATGTGAGATTCTGGAAACGAGATTTAAATTTAGCGGGAACGGTCGGGTCTGGAAGAAAATTATTCAAAGAGGACAGCGGGTGAACAAACAGTGAATATATCGCGGGAGCGGGTGGGTGCGGAATAAAACCTCGCGGGAGCGGGACTAAAAAAACAGTAACGCGCAGACCTCTACTATACGTACTTATGCACTATGTACTCAGCCATGTAGTGTATGAATTATATAAGGTTATTTTGTCGTTCATAATCAGAATCTGATAGCCCTTCCCCCTTTGCTACGTAATTAAAGCTGCGACAGAAGAGTGCATGATGTGTTAAACATTCCACACTTCTAGTTAAACTTAATGCTTTTAAGTTCATTTTACCATGTAATTTCTTACTACTTCTAAAATTTTTAAAATATGGGTAAAGTGTACTGCCGAATGTACTGACACGCGTTTATGGTTCATTAAAATATTCATCAATGCCATTATTTTTAAACTCATATGTCATGCATTAAAATACATTTGTATGTTTTTTCGGTTATTTAAGTGCATCATCCGGGTATTTAAAGTGCACTTTTTCTTTTTGAAATTTTCAGTGTGAACACACTACTCGCACTATTTATACTATAAAACGCTATAGAATAGTGCATAAGTACGAGATTTGGGACGCACTTGCCAAAGTGCTTGTCTCTGCGGAAACAGTAGGTTATCTGGTTACTTTTTGCCTACTGTTTTACAAATACTAAAGGTGCGTCCCAAATCGCGCACTTAGACACTATTCTATGTCGTTTTGTAGTATAAATAGTGCGAGTAGTGTGTTCACACTGAAAATTCCAAAAACATTTCATGCACTCAACTGTCACAGCATTAATTACTTAACAAAGTGTACATATCAAACTCTGATTACGAATGCAAAATAACCTTATATAACTGATACACTACATGGTTGAGTACTTAGTGCTTACGTACATAGTGTATAAGTGCATAGTGTATAGTGTGTCATTTGGGACGCAGCTTATGAATTTGCACATGCTACTCTTTTCACGTTTTTCACTTACTTTACAACATACTACAAGTAGACATATTTAGACACAGCCAAAGACATTCATGTACCGCATGTGTCAAGCTGCAATTGCACATTGCCAAAGGGATAAACATAAACTTAGCATCAATTTTTATGGTCATTTTTATCTGTCAGGTCAACTATTGTTATGGATAATTAAACTGTTGACATTTTTGAAGCTGTAACTACCTGAATAACAGCACATCTGGTTTAATGACACAGACATCTGAAGGAAACTCTATCGCCCCCTTGAGTGCTGAAGTTCGTTACCTCTAAAGTATGTTTCCGGCCTTAGCTCTGCTCATCCAGTATTCCTCTTACACTCACACACACTTTGAATGGTCTCTGCTGTATGAAAACGTGTCCTTGGTTCTGTTGCCATGGCCAGTAACTAACCTGTTCTCACCCTCAAAAGCATGTGGTTGCTCTCTCCTCTTTCTTAAAAACTTTCCTAACTACCAGGTGCATCTCTCTTACTTTAGTTTCCAGTTTTAAATTGTCTCTCTCCTTTCTTATTTTATATTTCATCACTATACTGCTTTCTATATCGGTCCATCCTCCTCCACAAATCAGTAGTGCTCTCTTCTTCTCCTCCTCCCTCTCCCTTGTGCGCTCACTCATCCTGCCATCCTGCCGGGCAGCAGTGCCCGCTGGCACGTTGGCAAGCTGGTGTCGCAACGGACATGAGCCAGCGAGGACAGCAGGTGACACAGATTTGTGGAAAAGCAGAATTAGAGGTGCGGGAACCACAGAGGGGGAGCACTCATGTGGAAAATGGGAAGTCAGGGAATAAGGAAAAAAAAGAACACTTAAAAGTTAAAACTGATTTAATGAAGCTACTGTAGAACTTGTTTTCTAAATTTGATGCTGTTAAGACTGAGTTTAAGGGTAAAATATAATATAAAATAAATTAATTGAATGAAAACAACAGAAAAACAACTAACCTTGCGTAAGTACTTTTGTGTAGTTTTGTCTATTGACCATCGTCCACACAGAGTGTTGCATGGATGACATATTATTGTTGGCCAAAACCCAGAAACAAGTAAGCAATTTAGCACTTCCACTGTCTTGAGGTCAATGTTTGTTTTTTGTTTTGACTGGCTTTTTGGTTAAATGTCTAAAAACAAGCCCAAAATATTTTCATGTTTCATTCTACTAAAATACATAAGAAATATGGCATATGATTTTTTAAAGCTTTTGCTTTTCTTGAAAGACGTGATTGCTAACAAGTGGCTAAATGGAACTACACAGGTTTTCAGGGACATTAAACCTCATTATGATGAACAGTTAAACTCATCTACTCACTAGTTCACTTTTAAAGCCTTGTTTTGTTCATATAATCACACTCTTGCAAACTATTTTAACTCAAACTTTTATGGAAAAAGTTGTTGGGAGCTTAATGGTGGTGACGTTGAAGTCATGTGACTGTGGTATAATTAATTTATCAATCCAATACACTATGGTGAACACACTACTTGCACAATTTATACTACAAAATGACATAGAATAGTGCTTAAGTCCGCAAATTGGGATGCATCTTATGTTTAAGGCTGGCCACACACTTGAAGATTTTAAGGCAGATTTTAAGCCCGGTTTGCGCTCTCCAACGATCGGGGGACGTGGCCCGATTCGAGGCTTGTCGCAAACTATTTTTTGTCCAAAAAAATAATCTATTGTGTGGTGTCATTATGATTATTTAACTGCTCCCGATCAAGACAGAGCATCACCGAACTCAAATCGTAAATATCATACATGTTTGATATTTACGGCTCTTCATTGGATATATATCATATATCATGATGTGATACCCGCGATAGCCAATGAGAGTGAGCAAGCATCACCTACCGGATGTTGCGTGCTTCTATAGCTGAAACTTAGCAGCCACAAACATGCTACGAAAGTACAGTACTGAGAAAGAACATTGCCCAAATTCTTTATTTTTCTGTTTTGTTTTTCACTGTACAACAGAACGCGTACCAGGAGAGCCAGCTGATAACGTTAATTGTCCTCCATGTGTTTTTCTTCTCTAGTCACGTTTGATCTCACGAGTCTCTGTGAGATCTCATGTCACTGTGAAAACGTTCCTACAATCAACAAGTGTGTGTTCTCACGGTCTGGTTGAATTGTCTAGTGTGCGCATTCAGAGGATTATAAGAACAATAATTGAAACTGTATTTATGTCTGTGGTCTGCCATGGTTTTAAAATCAGTTAAGATTTGAAAATCGTCTAGTGTGTCCCAGTCCTAACTCTGCAGATAGCGTCCACTTTTCCTGGAAAATTTATTAGGATTTTTTTTAATCTAGTCTTGTGTAACAAAACAGCTTTGATAGTCTGATCAAATAATGATACTACTTCCAGTTGGACACATTGTACTGTGGGAAAAAGTTTTGCATGTGCTCTTTTGTTTACTCTGTGGCTGTGTTTCATTCTGAAAGGCTCATCCCTAGAAAGGGTTTACCCTCTTGAGTGAGAGCTTCAAAGGAATGAAAGGTGTAGAGGACCAAAAAACTGTTCCTTGGAACCCAGATCTGCATCATCTTGCTTAGCCAATCAACAATTAAATCTGTGCAAAGAATCACGAGTGCAAAGTGTCTGTTAGTTGTATCCTCTGAAATCCTTAATTCTGAAGGGCCCTTTGAAGTGGCTAGTTTTGATCACTTTGGTTTGAAACAACTCTTTACTATGGCAGCCATGATTGTTCTCACTCCAAAGCGAACTTCGGAGGCAGAATTATCCCATTTGGAATGCAGCATATATGTAGTAGGTTGTATGAAAATTTGCATACTGTGCTTAGTGTGCATACTGTACAGTGCAGAAACAGTAAAAGTAGTATGGTAGTATGGTATGCTATTCTGAACAGCCATTGTGTGCAATATGCATCAGATGGTCAGTGAACGGACTGTGGGAGGTCTGTGGGCATGTTGCCTGAGGCTTTTCGAAAGGCTCTACAAAATTATTATTTCAAAATTGCAAAAAAAAAAAAAGACAACTAGCCTTATGTAAAACAAAATAAAAAAAAATATTACTGAAAAATGAAACCAATTGAGAGGTTGAGATTTTTAAACTCCAGGCGAGGAGATCACAACAGGAAGGTAAAATATGTTCCAGTGACACTGAAAAGGGGGCGAAAGAAAGATTGAACAGGATACTGGGAAGTCTCGTGTAGCCTGCAGTGGTCAATTCCCCACGGTACTGCTTCCTTTGTCAAATACCCTCGCTACCGTCTTCCAAACACACACACACACACACACGCTCACACACAACACACATACACACAGACAGTGCCTGAGGGTTTATGTCCACCATCTTATCACCATGCAGTGGCAGCTCTCTCTCTCTGGACTCTGGGTGAATTCCCTATGCTGTCAGGGCCCTGTCACATCAGCAGAGCTAACAGAATATAAGAGAGAGAGGGAGAAATATCCAGAGTGAGATAGACAGAGGGAAAGGGGGACAGAAAGAGAGAGATAGGGGAAAAATACTGTTTGTGTACTGTATAGATTCACAGCCATAGGCTACGACTCAGCTAACCTTCCTCCACCCCTCACAACCTGAGTTCTACTTCAGCTTCTGCTTCAGAGTTGCACAGCTGCATAAAACATCCTCAGTTAGATTTTGGCCCTCAAGCAAGGTGTAGACTTCACCTGCAGCAACTCATGCAAGCTTAAACTCGTCGGTTTATCAATTTTAAGCTGAGGAAAAGATTCTTAATGTAACATGGTAGGCTATAGCATCAATGAATGATGGATATTATGCTGTTATGTTGTATTACTCCAGGAAGATATACTTTCATAAATGGTATTTTCTAAGTCAGCTCAGGTCTGAAGAACATGCTAATCATAAATATTTCAACTGTGTAAGTTGTGCTTTGGTGTGTCAGTTGACCACACAGAACACCTTGGCAACCGTATAGAAACAACCTGGCAACCAGCCAGAACATCAGAATGGGGAAACTTAATCGAATGCCAATGAAGAACTACCTAACAATCACATAGCAATACATCAAATTTACTCATAAAACCTTTGCAACAGCAAAGTCTTTGAGGTTTGGTTTTTCACTTAGACTAGTATAGAAACCACCTAGCAATACCCTAGCAACTACATTTCAGACTATTTAGCAGCAGCATAGCGATGCCACATTAACCAAATAGCAACATGTTAAAGGGCACCTATTATGCAAAATTCACTTTTACAGGTTGTTTAAACATAAATATGAGCTGGCAGTGTGTACACAACCACCCTATAATAATAAAAATCCACCAACTCCTTTTTTTTTAATCCCTGTAAATCATAAGCAGTGACTCAGAACAAGCCGTTGGCAGAATCTGTAAAATGTAACGTCACATTTTACAAGCCCTGCCCACGACTGTTGACAGACACTGCTGTATTAGCAGAGACCCCACCCTGAGTGAGCCGCACATGTTTATCTTCACAATAGAGCATTTAAAAGCAGCATTCAAGTAAGAAATGTCTTGTGTTTTTGTAACTTATGTGTGTTTTTAACATAAACCTGTGTGTATTTGACAGTTTAAGTGCAATAAAACATGAAAGAGAACTTAGTTTAGTACTCACATGCCGTGTGACAGCCGCTTTCTGTGTGCGTGCTTCAGATGTGTGTGCTCAGAAAACACTATATCAGAAGTTTAAACTGATATGGCTTTAAAATGCATGATTTCAGAGTGATAGACATGATAATCAAAACCAAACAGATGTTTTTTTTTGCAGAGTATCTGAGGAATGAACTTTAAAGGCACAGCCCTATTCTGGAAAAGGGGGAGGGGAGCAGCAGCTCATTTGCATTTAAAGAGATATGCACGAAAACAGCATGCTTCTGCTTCCACTCAAAATAGGCATTTTCAAAATGATTTAATAAATGATCTGTAGAGTATTTTGAGCTGAAATTTTACAGACACTTTCTGGGGACACCTGAGATTTATATTACATATTGTAAAAAGGGGCATAATAGCCTTTAAAAAATACCTTTAAAAGTCACTCCAAAACACTAAAATAGGTGAAATCTAATATTAGAGACTTAATGGAAACCACATAGCAACGCCCTAGCAACCACCTATTAATGTGCTAAAAAACTTCAGAACACCTTAGCAACTGCATAGTGACCTGATAAGCCCCCAACACCACAATAGAGGGAATATCATAATTACACTCAAGAAACCACCTAGCAACCACATAGCAACATGCTAGTACTGTGTCAAGGTTTTGAACAGGAAAGCAGCACTCTAAAATCTAGTTTTAAGAGGAAAGCTGTTTCTCGCTGCCACAGACAGCAGAGAGGCATGTAGAGATCACATTGATGGGTTGTAGCAAATAAATGTTAAAGACAGATAGACAGAGAGAAGCATGATGGCCCGCAAGTGGAAAAGCAAGACACTGAAAGTGAGAAACTGGCAGAGAGGAAGGGAAGAGTGAGAGAGTGAGTGAGTGAGAGAGGGAGAGAGAGGACAGGCGGCTGTAATTGGCAGTCATTCTTTGTTGGAGAAGGCCGCTGGCTTTAATAGGCTCTGTTGGTGACTTGAGCAGTGAGGTGAAAACTGTGTACACACACACACACACACACACACACACACAACCACCCATCCCCCAGATCTGGGAAGTGCCTGACCGCCCCTCTCACCTCCCATTGCCCTGCACCATACCATCAGAGCTAGAGAGAAAGAACGCTCATGTCGTATTACAACACCAGCAAATATAACCTCATAAACCCTGACTGAGGAAAAAACATTCAGAGTTCACGCTAATGTGAACATGAAATAGGTTTCACTACAGTTTCGACATATATGCAGCGGTCAAGCAGCACAAGACTGATGTCGATTTGTGTGTGTGTATGTGTGTGTGGCTGTATTAGGGTGTAATTGTCGAATGGGCCATAATTCCCGTTGGTAAACGTTGTGTATTGATTGGTTTGGAGGAGATTGTTGGATAGTGGTCGTGTCCAATTAGGAATGAGATGGACCTCTCACAGTTCGTGAGGCTAAGAAACATGACATCATCATGTGCGAAGGTCCACGAGATGTGTGATTTCAACACTGAGCACATCTGAGTTAGTTTAACCACATCACCAAAATCTGGAGTGTATGTTTTTAAAGGGGTCATGAATTGTCTTTTTATTATTTTGTACTGTTCTCTGAGGTCGCCTTATAATGTTATCAAGATTTTTACCATAAAAAACATCATAATTTAGAAGTAATAGGTTATTTTCTGCCCTGTTTTTAACCCCCATCATCAGAACGCTCTGGTTGAATAGGCGTGGCGGATTGTAGACTCGGAAGTAAACGTCAACTGATATGATTGGCTAACAGCTATGTATGTTTGACAGCCTACATCCTTCACAGATGGACACTGCTGTGATTTAGGTTAAAAATGAATAAATACTCAGTACATATCAAACGATCTGTAATAACAGACAAAGCAATAGTGACCACGAAATGAAAACAGTTACTCATCCAATATAGTCGGCACAGCATCGTCTTCTGGAATCTTTTGGAAAATCCCACGTCGAATTGTGCCTTGTTTGTAAACAAATCCATGGTAAAATGAAGTGAACAAAGGACCAAGTTCCTACTGACACGGTCTGGAACTTCATTAAAAATAAAATTCATCCACCCTTTCCTAATGTTGGGATCAGAAGAAAGGCAAAACAACTTGGCACTGTACAGCGTCTTGTTGTATTCGGAGCCATTTTATCGTTTGGTTTCTGTGTAGACCTGCGTTTGCCTCTATCGTAATTTACACTACGTGCACAAATCGGTAGCTAAACAACCAGTGATGTCGAAGCAGGCGTTGATCTTCTTCTGCGGAGGTGGTGTTTAGCCACACAATTACAGCATAAAGTGACACATTCCTCAACCTTTCGTTTTTGCAGATTGGCTTCAATATTAACTGATTTAGACTAACAAGAAGGTTTTGAGTTCTGAAACTTACAGGATGTTTTTATAGTACAATGACCTCTTATATGTCAAAAGATCAAAGGATTTTTGATTTCTCAGTGCATGACCCCTTTAAAGGAATTGTTCATCCAAACATACGAGTTCTGTCACTATTTACTCTCCCTCATGTTGCTCCAAACCTCTTTGACAGAATTTCTTCTGTGGAATGCAAAAAGAAGATACTTTAATGGTTTTTAAACATTTTTACCTCAAAACAAGTTAAAAACAAAAAAACAACAACAACAAAAAACACACTAAGAATGATAACGATAACAACAACTATAAAGTTTTAATAATCATTCGAATTCAGTTAGAATAGTGAATTTTACACCATAACTATAAAGTCAACGACACAGAGGAATGATATCATTGGAATCCCTTTCAGAACGACTTTTTCCAGCTAATGAAGGACAAAACATTGACAGCCAATCAGTTCTATTCATCCATCTGGCTTTAAAGAGCTTGAGCCCTTGTGAAAAAGAAGTGCACTTAAGTATACTTTTAAAAAGTGTACTTATTGCAGAAATAATATACTTTAAAAGAACACAGATAAGGGCAAATTACATATGCTATTTTCGATGCTTAAATACAATGTATTTGTAATTAACTTCAAATGTATCACATTTTAAAGTGATATTAAATTCAATTTGTTGAACTTTTGAGTGATTTTTTTAAACCACTTAAGTGGGACTTTTTAATACATCTTTATATGTACTTTCATAATTGCTTCTAGTGTCTTTAAAATATAGTTAAAGTGTACTACTAATGTACTGACAAGCAATTAATGTTAACTAAAATATACTTTAATGTCAGTTAACAATACACTTAAGCGTGAATTAAATGTAATGTTTTCGACCACCTAAATGCATGTTATTTGTAATTGATTTCTAATATATTACAGTTTAAAATTACATTAAATGCAATTAGTTGAACTTTTGAGTGATTTTTTAAACCACTTAAGTGGGACTTTTTAGTACATATTTATATGTACTTTCATAATTGCTTCTAGTGTCTTTAAAATATGGTTAAAGTGTACTACTAATGTACTGACAAGCAATTAATGTTAACTAAATACCTATAAATACTAATTACCTCAATCATCAGCGCAACATCATAGTAGAATGCTGGGAGATGTTCCTTCAGATTTCCTGATCACACCATCTTCACCGACACTGGGCTTTAAAAATAGATAACATTTTTACAAACATTTTTTATTCCTACTTTAGAAGGAATAAAACATAACTTTATCAATTACCCAAATATAGATAAATATCCCAAAATCTATGAAAATGAAGAAAGGTACCTTTAATTTTTTCCCCTCATCTTGCCTTGCAAGCTTCTCTCGCACATCTTCATGAAGAATGTTCCTGTATTTACCACGACTGACACAGCAAAGCTGCTGTCCTCTTCCTTTGGTTTGTTACCTGTAAAATATATGATGATTAGAGGGGGATCTGTAAATGCACAGGTGGGAATATATTACTTGCAAATGGAAAAGATTCAAAGTATTTAAAATCCATAGGGATAGTGACTTAATATAGCACTTTTAGCTTGTCGTGTGTGATCAGGGTGAGCTGACTACTTAACAATTCATTAAAAACGTCTAACATCACCTATTCAGTACTGGTCTGTGTTTCCACACTGTATCTCCAGTAACAAATCTGCACTGATCCTGCAAAATGAATAACTCCAGATAAGTACAAAAATATGACATATTACAAACACAACCAGTAACGGAACATCTTGCTCTTCAAACGCAAAAAGAAAATAAAAAACAACAACAACAACGACATTATTTCTAGAGGTGGCTGAAATATTGAATATTACTGGTGGTTATAATATCGATTATATACATAAATATTACAAGATCGGATCTTTGAATTTTGTTCAAGCGTTAAATTGAATTTTAAATCGTTTAGTTAAAATAAAATATTGTATTTTCAGCAGCCAAATTTCTTGGTCCACGCACGCGATAACATTCCGATATCAGAATGCATACTTTCGTCCTCAAAGATTTTAATTTTTATTATGAAAATCCAAAGCTATTATCTGCTGAATATGTTGTTAATTTTCTTATATTGAATGCAAAATTCTTCATTCATAAACAAAAATGGCTTAAATCACCTTTATATTTCCCCCATTTTCTTGTTGAATTGGACTCTATTGTTTCATCTCTTAGACTTACAAATAACAAAAAGAGTGCCAAATTTTTGATGTATTATGACAACTTTTCTAAAAGGATGTAATTTCATTTTTGTACTTGTATGTATCAAAGTCCCTTTAAAGGAAAACGCCACCGTTTTTCCATATTCCAGTATGTTTTTCCCTCATCTTACATAAGTACCTCTCCCGTCTCAGTGCGTGCACTTAATCGCTATAGCGCGCGGCGCCACTATGCTAGCGTTTAGCATAGCACCATTCATTCCTTAGGATCCAAACAGAGATGAATTTAGAAGCTACCAAAAACTTCCATGATTCCCCTATTTAAAGACGGTTACATGAGTAGTTACACGAGTGCTGCGAAGTGCTCTTCCGCCATACATTATAGTTATCATTTTTTATCTGCTTAGAAAATCGCCCCGTTTTATTTTGTGTCACCATACTTACTCGTGTAACTACTCATGTAACCGTCTTTAAATAGGGAAAACATGGAAGTGTTTGGTAGCTTCTAAATTCATCTCTGTTTGGATCCTAAGGAATGAATGGTGCTAAGCTAAACGCTAGCATAGTGGCGAGCGATTAAGTGCACTCACTGAGACTGGAGAGGTACGTATCAACTCGTCTAAATTAAGGGAAAAACATATTGGAATATAGAAAAACGGTGATGTTTTCCTTTAAGGCAAGTCATGTCACTCCACGGCCATCTTTGAAATGCCTCTTGGGCATGCAAGTGCAGCTCCAATCTCTTTGAATGGGGAAACATCAAATTCTCCAAAACTGTTGAGAAGGGTCTGGCTGCAGACTTGCACTTGCATTTTCAGACTTGCATTCTGAGACTTGCACTCTCAGGCACCTGCACTTCCGCAACTGACGTCACTTGCGGTCTTTTTAATTTTTTATTTTATTGTATTTATTAATTATTTTTTTTAATTGAATCTCTCAACATTTTACACAAGTAGCCAGGTGGTGAAGATAAGAAAAAATAAACTAAATTACAATGTCACTTGCAATCGACGCTTGCACTTTTTGCTACCTGTGAAGTCACTTGCAATCCACACAAACCGTGTGTGTTGCCAATGGAGACGAGACGCTGTGGTGGTTAAATGATTAAAACTAATTTAATATCATAACATACAGGGTCCTGCAAGTCATCTGTAAGATAAAAAGACAAGACCCGCAAATCCGTGGCAAGCAACAGAACAGCCGAATATGAACGCAGTGCTCTCATTAAGCGCTTTTAAACCTCCCGTAGAAAATCATAAACACTTAATATGGCTTAATGTGTTAGATAGTGCTATTAAAAGATCAAATTCAATATACAGTTTATTAATATAATGTATATGTATATAGTGTTTTCCTCCCATACCGCAAAACGTGGCATAATGTGGCATGACAGACTAAGATTATAAAGACCAAACTCAATATGCTTCTCTTCATTATTAAAACATAATTACAGATAAGCAGGTGAGCCCAGAATAAACACAAAGTTTCACGTTTTCCCATTTAGAATAAAATTTTGTCCATTAAGCTACATTACGTGTTTTATTTACAATGATTTTCTACAGGAGGAAAACGTTTAGCCTAATGTGCAACTTAACACATTCTGGGCTCGTCTGCTTGCCTGCACGGTGTTGGTCCTTTAATATCATTTAATGCATTTCTTAATGCGCGTTCATATGGTCTGTATAGTTTGCATCAACAATAAGAAATAGCCTACTGAATTTGGTCTTTACCATCGTAGTCTGTTATTATGCCACATTAGTCCATCTTAGTCCATTATTACACATTCCTGCTGTATGAGAGGAAAAGTGAAAGTTTGCTCGTTGTGTTCATGGACATATGCTTGCCTTGTAGTACATTAAATTAATAAACTATATATTGAATTTGATCTTTTAAAAGCACTATCAGCTATAAGTGTTTATGGTTTTCTACTGGAGGTTTAAAAACGCTTAACTAGAGACTTTGCACATTGCGTTCATATTCTGCTGTTCTGTGGCCACGGATTTGCGGGTCTTGTCTTTTTATCTTACAGATGACTTGCAGGACCCTGTATGTTATGATATTAAATTAGTTTTAATCGTTTAACCACCACAGCGTCTCGTCTCCATTGGCAACATGCACGGTTTGTGTGGATTGCAAGTGACGTCACAGGTAGCAAAAAGTGCAATCGTCGATTGCAAGTGACATTGTAATTTAGTTTCTTTTTTCTTATCTTCACCACCTGGCTACTTGTGTAAAATGTTGAGAGATTCAATAATAATAAAAAAAAATTAATAAATACAATAAAATAAAAAAATAAAAAGACTCCAAGTGACGTCACTTGCGGAAGTGCAGGTGCCTGAGAGTGCAAGTCTGAGAGTGCAAGTGCAAGTCTGCAGCCAGACCCTATTGAAACTGTTCACCAAGCTTATGATTAAATTTCATATTTGAAATCACCAATGAAATCAGACAACTGTATCATAAATGTTGTTTATTTTGCTCAAATAGTGTTGAAAAAAGCTTATTTTTCAGGCTAGATCAGCCAGTGCGCATGCACAGTCCTAAGTGCACGTCTCAGAATGCTGACTGTTTCTAAAGCTGCAGTGATGCGCTGACTTTACCAATTAGCAATTTGCTCTTTTACTCAGAAGGCGGAGCAGCCATATTGAGTGTTGCATTTTTCTCCATTCAAAACTATACGAGTGACATGCAGTGTTGCCAACTTAGCAATTTTGTTGCTAAATTTAGCAACTTTTCAGACTACCCTAGCAACTTTTTCTTCAAAAAGCACCTAGCAACAAATTTAGCTATTTTTAAAATTTATTTGGCAACTTTTAGCAACTTTTGATAAGTGACTCAGACAATAAAAAGGCACACATTTTCCATCCAAATTACACAAAAAGAGGAAACCAAAGATGCCTAGCAGTATACACATCACGTGAACTAGTTAGCTGCTGTTTGCAATTGTTCAATTTAATAATAATAATTGAATAACTGAATCATTGTTTATTTATGATACACTTTGTTAGTAGCTTGTAACTGCGATTGTTGATCAGTTAGTATGAAAAAGATACTAGTAATTTTCCAGGTCATTATCCATTATCACCCTGTATTGTAACCTGAAAACACAATGCGTAATTTAAAATGCAGGTGGTAAAAAAAAAAAAAAAACAATACCGAAAATTCTTTCATATTAACATAGTAGATTGTGCCCTATTTTTTACAGACGTTTCTTAGTGTAGCACACTAACTACTAATACACTGCTTAAAGCCAAGGACTATAGAAATCCTTGAAAGGGACTTTGTTAAAGCATAATTGTTGAGAATGTGTAGTATTACTAGTTTACTAGCTATTAAAAAAAAAACTTGTAAAAGAAAAATTGTAATCATTCAAAAATGGGTGTGTTTTCAATAATCCAATGTATTAAAAATACAGTTATTTATATTATATTATGCTTTTTGTTGGAATGTGTTCATGTTTCGCTCCCTCATTGTGTGTTTGTGCAAGTTTTGCAATTTAAAAAAAAAAAAAAAAAAAAAAAAAAAAAAAAAAAAAAAAAAAAAAAAACGATTAATTCTCCTCCCGAGTCCATATAGCAAGAACTGCTGGTGAAAGCTGCAGGAATTGTAAGACTAAATTAAGAATAAAGAAAGCTTATATCAATATATACATACTTGATTCATTATCTGCAGTACATAAAGTCTCATAATCATCCAAACGCGCCGCTCCTCTGTTCTTGTTTGATCAGCGGAGCTCCCTCACGTGTCGAGACTACAGAAACATAGCGCGCAGCGCATTTTTTCAAACTCTGCTGAAGTAGGGAGCCATCATGAAGTATTTTTGGCGCATGCGCATAAAACTAACTAAAAGTCAGTCATTTTTTTACAGTGCAGTGTAGCCTAGTCTAATTAAAATCAAATGTATTTGAATGCAAATTAATTTTGTTTAGATCTGTTAAACTTTTGCTTGCAATTAATGCAATTAAATGTGTTTAAGTGACTTAGAACAACATAATGATATTGAAAGTATTCTGTACACAGATGTAAAGTACAGTACTATTACATACAAATACAGTACTCTCATAAATGACACTGTATGTCATTGACACTGTAATATGTCGAAAATTTAAGTTAATAGCGCAAGAGCTGGTGATGAAAATTTCAACAAGTTTTATTGGAGTATACTGTATAAGAAAGTGTATTTAAGTTTAGAAGAAATATACATTTCAAGTGCATTAATGCACATAGTATATATTATAGACTAAATACATTTAAAATACATTAACAAATGTAATTTTGGAGAACACACTTAAGTTGAAATTAAAATCAATTATTTTACATGTGCTTTAGTATACTGATAAATATATCAAAATAAGTGTACTTATTTAAAACACAATAAAATCATTATTATGTAAAATATATAAGTAATACTTAATTAGACATTATTATAAAGTGCATTTTTAAAAAGTGCACTTAAGTATGTTAAGACCTATTGCCATTAAAGTGTACTCTCTTTAAGTACATTTAAGTGGCCTTTAATTTAAATTAGATTATATTATCTGCAAGTGCACTTTTTAACAAGTATACTTTTAATAATTGAAGTACACAAAAAGTACACTTTTAATGCAATTAAGCACATTTCTTTTTCACAAGGGAGTGCATGCTTAAAATAACATAAATAAAGAATAAAGAAAATAAAATTGGAATGACTTGTTGGTGAATAATGTTGTCGTTTTGAGTGAACTATCCTATCCCTTTAATGCCTCATTATGAAACCAAAGCCATATGTTTAGGAAAAATCAATCAACCAATGAGAGCCATTTACACACTAGGACCAAAGGTCATGAGGCAATAAAACTAGCCCCTATTATAATCAACAAAGCCGTCTATGATACAAATGCACAACACTGTTAATCAGTGTCACATTGTTGATTATAATGGGACTGATCTAGTTATATTTCGATCTATTTGTCACTCACAGTATGTGTTAAAATGGTAATTTGCAGAGTAAACGAAGTAAATAAATAACAAATAAATAAATAAATGAATAAAAAATGCCTCTCTGGACAAATGCCCACTAGGCCAGGAATATAATAGTATACTCTGTTGACATTCTGTGTGTGATTTAATATTTTCCATCAACATGGAAGATGTTGTCTTGTGTATTGCGCGTGTTTGACAAAGGAGTGAAAATATAGAGAAAAGGTCGCAGGAGATTCAGCTCGGCGTCAGCTGTGCGGCTCGCGTGTTTGTGGCACGGAAAGGGTGGGGGGAATTAGATGGCTTCCTCTCCGAGAGAGATCTGACTGTGGCCAGCAGCGTTTCCCTGCCACCGTACGCAATTAAAGCCAGACACTGCCTGGACAAAGGGGGGTTGAGGGGGACCGGTAATCTCGAGGAGAGGAAAAAGAAATCTTTCTTTCCGTCTGCGATGATAGTCCTCTCCCGAGCCTCCGTTCTGGTAGATTGGCCTGTGAAAGCACTGTCACCATGTGAGGTTTCACTTCAAAAAGATCTGTATTTTTGCAGATAGAGACAAAATTACACGTCCGTTTGAAAAGGCACAGTTTTTCAAATGTGTGCTTAAAATGAACTCAAATGACAGTGTCAGCCTGTTTCCTTTTCTCTGAATTAGTGGTTGATTCTTCAAATTCATAAAATGGCTCTATATTCTGATTAGATGAGACACTGTAAATAGCCAAAATTATGCTGCGTTCACGTCATTGTTGGAATTACCGTAATTACTGGAAAATGAGAACTTAGAGATACTGCTGAGGGCTGTTTATGTCATTAGACTCTGAATGGTTTGATACCATGGCAACTAACACCAACATGGATCCATGTGCAACTTTGTTGCTGTTGTTTACAGTAAAATAAGTATAATGTATAATGACCTTCATTAAAGTATAATGACCTTTATAACCTCTTGCATTTAACAATAGAAGTACACCAAGAAATTTTAGAAATGTGTACCTAATTAGCTTTATTACAACTTTTTGAGGTTACTGCCATTTCTGTTGTTTTACCATGTCACAATGGATCTTTTAGGTCTTTGATGAAGAAGATGCACTGCCTGTATCAATGAGATGGTAATGCTAACACAGCTTCCTCTAAGGAAACCTGTTTGGAAACAGTCATCATTTTTTTCCAAGCAGGGTGCGACTAGCTCTTCTGAAATGTGATTTAGTTCTAAATAAAACCGGATATTTGACAATAAAGAACAGAACCAGACTGAATGCATGTTTACAAAAAATAAAATAAATAAATAAATAAAAAATAGCTGAATAATAAATAATAAATAGCTGTTTGATTATTGGTCAAATCCAGTAGGATTGTTTACTCATATCGTTATTTAAACTTAATTGTTCACAATGAGTAAAATAAGATCAGTTTCTCTTGTTCTCATGCTGACTAAAACTATATTACTTTGTAGAATAATTGTTTATTGTACTATTAGCATTACTTTACTTGAACATTGGTATTTTTATCATAAAGAAGAGTAACCGTTGAACTGCATTTTGAGGAAGAAGCTACTGTCCATTCATATGTGGAGAAAGAGAGCACATGGTAAACGTTTGTGTCAAATGGTTTTTTTTTTTGTTTGTTTTTTTTTCATTCCAATGGACCCTTCACAGGGAGTTTGATTGACAGGCGATCTTACCAATAATAACTCGAATCTGCCATTTTTGTCCGACAAACAAATCAGACAGAAGAGTAGATTAACATCAGTGGACCTAAACTTGAAAAATTGTGTGTATTGACATCATTTCGGGGTTGAAACAAGATACCTTCTGATGTTCATTTATGTTTATTTCATGCTATAACTACTAGTAAAGAGGAAGAGACGATAGGTTCACGTTCCGCTTGAACTGAGGCGCTACAACAATCTGTCACAACACATTAAGAGCAACAAAACAGTATTTGTTGTTTGAATTTCTTGCAAAATGACAAAATTTGAAAGCTGAGACTTTGTTTCACACCTAAAGGACCCTGCTTTGGCTTGTCTGTCCACACGTTGTCAGTTTCCTCTTTGCTCCACAATGTATTTTTCACTGCTTGAAAACATGATGTGTGGTGTGAGAGCGGCATGGCTTGTCGGACATGGCAACAGTAATGAATACATTATTAATGTATTCAATTAATAATTAATGTATTAATTGAATACATTAATGTCCAGATGTATAACAATTAAAAAAAAAAAGACAAAAATTGAATATTTTTTAAATACACTACAGTTTAATTGTGCTCTAACACAAAATTTAACCGTATTTTTATTTATTTATTTATTTTTTATTTTTAGTCATTTTAAAAATGGCCCGCTCTTTCCCATTACGCTTAAAAGACCGTCCTCAATAACTTTACCACGGTTAGGGGCTAAAATTATGAATACAGTTTAATCAACCACAAGCCCGCTGCGATTATTTTGTGACTAAAATAAAGAGGACAGAGCAATATAGGGAAGTAGGAGGAGGAGGATAGAGGAGATGAGAACCGGACACGTTGTGCTTTTCCGCCGTCTCCCAGCGGGAGTGTAATATCGTGGCTCCTGCGCGCTGACACGCGCACCTGGAAGTGCCGCTATGCTGCTCGCAGCACTGCACCAATTATAGCGCAACATCTCGCTCTGCCGTTACCATAGTAGCGCCGTGCTCCTGTTCCCCTGGAACGAATGAACCGTGGGGGAGCGAATATCTTATCAACCATCGCCCTGGTTACCGCGCTCTCTCTCTACGCGCGCCCCGTCGCTTGAGTGAGAGGCCAGAGCAGGCGCCCTAGCTGCAAATGTGTGTGTGTGTGTGTGTGTGTGTGTGTTTTGGACAGAGCTGCAGACGTGAGCACAGAAGGGTCTGGGTGATGTTGATAAGACTGAAGGAGCCTTTGCAGCGTCCCTCAGCCGCTCTGTGATCGTGGGCCATCATTTCAGACGTGCACATGCAACCTAAATTGCATGCTAACGAATCTGATTTGCTCGGATATACAGATTCGACAACGCATGTGGGGCAGGGCGGCGTTCAAATCGTTTCTGATGGCCGTGCACCTGGAGGAGAACAAAACACGCTCGGCCCCCTCTCTATGCAACCCCCACACACTGCGTTTGCTCTCTCCCCATGCGGCCCTCTGGCTCGCTCGCTCTCATCGGATTGATGGCCACGAGGAGTGAGACAGACAGACGCGGCCTGCAGAGAGAAAAAAAAGCTTTCACACTCTCATTCACTCCTACACCACGGACAAAAATATCACGCGCAGTTCACTGGTTTAACCCACCCACAACACAAACACACACACACTCTCACACTCGCGCACGGTTCAGTCAGAGGAAAATTATGAGCGCTCATTGATTTCACCTCACATGACTTCCTCCGTCCATGACTTTCTATGTGAACACAAACCTAAAATGAAACCAAAATATCAAATAAGCATGTTTCAAAGAGCATCATAACTAAAGCTCAAGACAAGTAATAAACGTTCATTTAAAGTGGTCGTCACCATGCTATAGAATTGGCATATTTCAACAACGACTATAGAAATGTTTGGTTTGCACCTCGGTTTATTAAATTGAGGACTGCCAAGACCTCAGAATGGTTGGCTTTGGACACATATACATGCATTCATTTACGCAGACCAATAATTTTGGCCCCATACGGTACGGGAACGGCGTGCTGTTGGATTTTGACTTGAAATCATTTTGGTGCTGTGCATTTCACTCAATCTAGATCAGTATTGGGGCGAACCTGTTCAGTAGGATTTCAGCATGAAAAAGAAAAAAAAAAAGAAACAAAATGACAATTACAGCTCAAAAAAATTCACTTATCCATCTTGGTGTCCATGTTACCTGGATGCCCTTAAGCCCTTTCACGTGATTAGCCTCAATGCGTGTCTCAACAAAAGCGTCATGCGCTTTGACGCTCATATGAAACGTGTTACAGATAGTTTACAGAAGGGTGAGTTTACATGATTGCTGGGTAGAAAGAAACCAGAGAACCATACACAATGAAAATGAAAGCGCTAACGTGTGTGAGCTTAAAACAAAAGAACTCACTTGTCGAACAAGAGTTTATGAAACTTTTCTCATAATGCTCTAGACAGATGTGTTGTACAGCTCAAGGTGTCGCAATGGGGAACTGTCTGGTAATCCTTGTCTGTATTATGAAAACAATGACAAATGAAGTTGAAATAATTTGAACTTTGAGCATCATAGAACAACAACTGTACACGTTCAATGACGCAAATCACGTGAAAAGGACTTGAAGGAGTACTGGAACTCAGGTTTTGGGGTAATTCAGCAATAAAACATAATCATAGAAATATTATCATAACACATCAATAATTTTGCTGAATTTTGGAGGTCCTGGTCCGCTAAGGGCCATGTCTTCCATCTGACCAATTCCATTAGGCTACAAGAAAAAGGAGGCGGGTCCTACGCATAGCTGGTCTACATAGTGTAGTTCCATCAGCTTCGCCTTCCCTCCAATCCCAGCAGGCCTACGGCATTTAAAAACAAACAAACAGAACGTCAAACCCAAAAGGACCTTTCAGGCATTTTTGAAGTAAGGGATGCTACATTAGAGTGTTTTTCACGGTCATCTTCTTATCAAATATTGAGCAACTTGAAAACTGAATGACAAATCAAAAAACAAAAACCAAAAAAAAAAAAAACCTTAACGTAAAAAGGCAATCATAACATTGAGGCAGTCAGTAAGAACCACTGTGCTAAATTACAATAGTGCTCCTTAATTATCACAAGCTTTAAAACAGAGCCTTGGGATTACATTCTCTAAACGAAATTACGGCATTTCTCCACACATGGACAAACAAAACCACTAAACACACAAATAAAAATGATTGTCCGTTTTCCATTTGGCGGCAAATAGTTCCAGAGCATCCAATAAAGGGCAAGATTCCGAAGTAGAACTCAGATGGTTCCGAAATGGAACACAGGAAAAAAGAAAAATGGAATGACATTCCGCCATTCACTGTTTATTTTTGGTTCAGGACATGTTCGTTCTCAAATAGTGCTTTCATTCCACTCTTCATTTGTTTTATTTGTTTGTTTGCACCCAGTGTTTACAAGCGCCACGGCTTTCCGAGTGGGAGTGGCATCGCCGTCCATCGGGAGTCCTTCATTATGGGATGGAAGTCATGGGGGAAGGGTCCAGCTGCCCTACGGAAACCATCGGAAAGGAGCTCCGGTTGGCAGCATCACCTTCTTGGAAAGACAGGAAAGACAGAGGAAGGAAAAAAGGAAAGCAAACAGCGTGAGTCATTGATAATTCGACATAAACACCAACAATGGAGCAGTAAGAAAATGGGAAACATCTCATTAAACTGGACTCTCAACCCTCATCTCCAGACCTCTTCCCTTTTCCGTTTCAAATCCCTCTCTTTCCGTGGAGCCAGACTTGCTAAGACTGTAAAGGGCTGAAATACCACAGTGGTGCAAATGGCAGATTTTTTCCCAGCCTGCTTTGGGACTGGGCAGGGGTAGTCTATGGCTGTGGGACTTTGGGAGAGTGGAGACAACGGCAGCGTTTCCTGGGAAGACATCCAGAACGAAAGAACGAAGGACCGAGGGAGAAAAAGAGGGAGGGGAACATTCCCTTCATCATGAAGTAACATGCACAGGCAATGATTTCACCTTACATGACCTAGTCCCTCTCTCTGTTTCCCAAACACAACTCTCCCACTCTCTCATTACTCTCTGACAGGGCTTTGGCGTTTGTACGCGCGCACACGCATCCAGATCCCCTTTTCCCTCATCGACCCCATAGACAAGCCAACACAGATGGGCTGTCGGCCCATGCACATGGCCAATCAGACAGAGCGTGAGTGCATGGACAGACACACACACACACACACACACACACACACTCACCAGATTAATTTCGAAGGTTATTTTTTAACCCATCATCTCCTCCGTCTCTACATCACACCCAAAAGCATAAACACACACAAGAATGACAGTAAGAATAGAGGATCACTATAAACATTACACACAGGACACCATAAACATTACACACAGACAAATATTGTTTTTTTTTTTTAAACTGGCAGAGACAGTTGATTTTAATCTATAAGTAGATCTGATTTCTGTTTTATTTAGACTTTTTGTCACAATAACTAAATCTTTATACTATACAAATAAAATATAAATATGCATTCTGAATATAATAATAATAATAAACAATAATAACTGCTTTTGTGTTGCAATTTCTGCAGTTATATTTATTGTTTATTTTAGATTTTTAACATGGCTAATTAAATGACCACTGTAATACAAAATTAAAACAGTATGCATTATGAGTATTTTAATAATAATAATAATAATAATAATAATAATAATAATAATAATAATAATAATATATTTTTTTTTAATGCAATACTGTTTATTATTTCTAATTTTTGGACAACAATAAATGATTGTCGTGCAACAAAATACAAACATGTATTTTGAATATATAAATTATATATATAATTTATAAATAATAATAATTATTATTATTATTAAAATATTCAGAATGTATGCTATGCTTTTATTATTATTGTTCTAATTGTTATTATTATTAATACTACTTTTGGTTATTTATTTTGTTTTTTTGTTATTTATTATTATTATTATTATTATTATTATTATTATTATTATTACTATTAAAATATTCTGAAGGTGTGCTATGCTTTTATTATTACTGTTGTAATTGTTATTATTAATACTACTTTTTGTTATTTGTTATTATTATTATTATTATTATTATTATTATTATTATTATTGTGAATACCTCTTTGTTGTTGTTTTTTAAAAAAAGATCCACAAAATATTGCCATTGATCTGTAGACCTATATATATATATATATATATATATATATATATATATATATATATATATATATATATATATATATAAATAATATTATATTAGACCAATAACAATTTTTAAAAAATGGTCAGAACATTTATTATTATTATTATTATTATTATTGTTGTTGTTGTTGTGAATACCTCTTTTTGTTGTTGTTGTTTTTTTTAAAGATATCCACCAAATGTTGCCACTGATCAGTAGACCTATATGTGTATATATATATGTGTATATATATATATATATATATATATATATATATATATATATATATATATATTATTATATTAGACCAATAACAATTTTTTTTTTAAAAATGGTCAAAATATTTAAGTCTATCTTTAATGCACATACAGTAGACAAAATGCAGAAGTCATCGCCACAATGCTAAGGTGTTATGGGTGGTTGCTAGGGTGTTGCTATGCAGTGCTAAGGATTTGCTAGTATTTTTTAAGTGTTTTTCACTTTTCTCAAAAAGTCTTGGATTGAGATAACAGTAATGTCTGTGGCACTAACAGTATAAGCAATAGTAATAGTGATATTTGCCTTAGCAAACACCACTAAATAAATGTTCAAAGAGTAAATGTATATGAATGTAAGCAGGTACTGATATATGTTGATATATTGTGTGTCGGCCTGTCTTTGGCTCTCTCACACACAGACACCGACACACACGCTGTTCCTAAAATACTTCAGCCGCCCGGCTGTGAGACTGAGATTCCTCTACAAGAGGAAGGGGTGGTGCTTGGCGGGCAATGTCTGAGGCCCTGCCCACTCAATCTCCTCCTGCTTCCAGCTATATCAGGGACTTTCCGAGATACCGGCCGCCACACGGACGCAGTGAGATGTGTCATCATGCAGTACACACACATCAACAAAAGTTGCAAGCAATGACATGTAAGGTAAGATCAATAGTCAGAAATCGAATGGGATTTGCACAAAAAACACACACCTAACCTGGCTCAAAACACATAAAAGGCCCTACATATGAAAACACATCTATCCATCCCAAACACACACACATACATACACATACACACACACGCAAACGCACATCAAGAAGTCAATAGACCCCCACACCACTGACTGTGACCTGTCAATAACAGCTCTTTAAACTCTATAAGTCCTCTATGCCTTATTCAACCAGACCAACCCCACTGTCAATAAAAGCACACAACACACACACACACAGAAATGTGCAATTTGTTTGCTTTTGTTTTCCCCAGAATATTAATTTTTAGAGCTAAAAAAAACTGATTCAATGACATCAAGTAATGTCATCTTAATGGTAGTGATGTTTATGTGTGTTATTAGAGTAACTGCATTTACATTTATGAACTAGGTAGGTGCTTTTATCCAAAGCAATTTACATTGCATTCAAGGCACACATGATATCAGTTCATGCATTCCCTGGGAATCGAACCCATGACCTTGATGTTGCTAGTGCCAGGCTCTATTGTTAGAGCTACAAAAACTGAACACCAGCTAGTGATCAACCAGTACAGGAACTAGCAAGATCCAGGGACAGTCATTGAGCGTGTGAACTAAGTTTTAGGCAATTAATACTTTACGCGAATATGCATATGCACCACAAGCGCACTGTCCCAAAACACTTGCAGTTTGTGCGTGACACAGCATTCTAAAAATGTGGCACTGAAATTAAAGCTACACTATGTAACTTTTGGCCCTCCAGCAATTTTGAAGCACAAACCTACTAACTTACAGAGGAACATTGTGTTGGTCATTATGCGAGTTGTTCGTCAGCTCTGCACGGATGAATCTGATGGGTTTAGGCACTCCACTGTGCTCATGGTTACAGATGATTGCCTTATAAGTGTGAAAATATAGGCCTATATATTCATATACAGGGAAAAATAGTCTATATAAAATATAGGCAAAAAATCAGGCAAACAGACCAAAGTAGAAACTGGTTTAGAGACTGGCACTGTTACTAACAAGTATTAGCCCCTTTCACACATACAGATTTTACTGGTAAAGATCATTTGTGAACAGGACCTTTTCAAAAATACCGGTAAATTCGTTCCAGCAATTTATCGGTATGAGAAGTTGTAACATTATCAGTAAATTGCCAGAATGATGCTGTGTGTGAACGCATAATGAAGATTACCAGTATGAGCATGTACAAGTTCAGAAAGCAGTGAAGTAAGACATCTACTCTGGGTCAGTCCAGAGCCACTGAAATTCAAAATTCGCAGATGACACATTTACTCAGCGCTGTGTAGTTCAGTTTGAAGTTGTGTAATGTGATGTCTCTGGGCCAAAAGTGCTGCATACGCATAGCATAGCGCATAGCGCGTATACCCCTCCATGTTTACAAACACAACATTGGGAGACACAGCCGTTTGGAGGTCATTTCTGGTTAATGATGTCACAGAATTTACCGGTAATTTGAAACTGATGTGTGAATGGTGCTTTACCCATAAAAAGATGGAACGTCGTTGCCTGTGTGCACAGCACATTTTTGTATTTACCGGTAATTTTTACGGAAATTTACTGGTATTACTGTGTGAAATGGGCTATTGTATTGTGAACCAAGTTAGTCACAGCAAATGTGATTACATATATGTTGATTCGTGTTTTATTACGGATATTATCGCTTTCCCTTTCAGCTTGCAAACTCAGTTCGAGATTTGAAGTTTATGTGGCTTCAAGCTACTTCCACTGCATTTAGTAGTAGCCTGAACTTCTTTATTTACGGATATGACGTAAAAAATAAGCATGAGAGAATGACTTCATTTGTCGGTATGTCGTTTCCTAGGAAATCCGTCCCGATGGCTCTAAAATATAAATTATCAAAGTGATTTAGGTCGAGACAAAACAATTTTAAGATGTACTCACTCATTATTTAAATTTTGTTAAATCTGAACAACAACAAATTGACATAGTATAGCTTTAAAAATGCATCTTTTTTATTCCACTGCCCTGATTCTCATGTTTTTGGAAAAATAAAAAAATATTCAGTGTGAATCACCTCTTAACACTTACCTATCCGTAAACATATTTCCAGTTTAACAGGTTTAAATTGTTTAGTGAGATTATCTTGAAACCATTGCCTGCCATGACAGTAGTTGACCTGAAAGCCAAAACTCACTACAGATATATGCTAATGCTCTATAGCGCCCCTTGTGGCAACACATTTGTTTTACATTATATATTATGAATTCTACAAAGTATTAAAACAGCTAGAAGCATTTGCATTCATATACTTGCATGTGTGTATTTTGGGCCTTAGACTTCATAGAGACACATAAACACAAAAACACAAACTGAGCCCTCGAAGCTCTGGCACACAACAACACCTAAATCTTTACCTCCTCACTGCTGTAATTCTAAAAAAAAAAAAAAAAAAAAAACGGGCTGGTCAGTGGTCAATACACACAAGTAAACACAAGCCCTTTCACACACACGCAGTCCATAATGGCTTTCACCGGGGCTGTGTTTGCCTCTTCCTGCAACACTATACACACAAACAGACACACAAATGCGGTTCAGGGCCTCTGGAGGATGAGAAAGAGAGGGGTTCTGGGACACATTGACACCTGGCGCTCCAGATGACAGACGCAAAGGCCAGATGGACCGTATGAGGCTCCCACATGCACACAGAGACACACACATGCACATGCGTGTATGTGAACATGCATGAAAACAAACTCATATGTGCAAATAAAAACCGCCATGCTGCAAAAAATAAACAGTCATGCAACATGTATGAAAGGCCCCGTGTGTACATTCACAAATTATTTTTATTACCTGTCCCTGAGTTAAACATTTAGAACAAGTTTGCAACATTAAGTAAAAACATGCTCACGTTTTGCGTTATTTCTATATTTTGGCAACTTTTTGCAGTGAAATCCAGTAATTTCAATAGGAATCCATGCAAATGGGAGTTTTACGAAAGATTTCCCCAGTGTTGGCCAACAGTAAGCTGCTTGGTTTGAAAGTGCAACAAAATCAGAACCTATTTAATATTTAGTATACAGATATATGGAGCACGATTTTGAGCCGATGAGATTTCTCTACTATGTATACTATAAACACTACTTAAATTTTCCTACAATACTAGACCTATTACAGTAAGGAGTATTGTATCCCACAATGTAATGCACTTGATCTTCCATTTCAAGTGTAATGGATGATTTTTATATAATTTTTACATAAATTTAATTAAAAAGGCAAAATTACCATTTTATTTCCAGTCATATGCAATGTGAAGAGATGATGTGACAACAGTTTAGTTCACTACTGTTAGAACAGTTTAGTGTGGAATAATGTCTACAGTTTTTTAAAAACAAGTAGGCAGTTTGTTTTCTACACAGTATTCAGTAAGTAATATTATAGTTTTCCATTTCAAACATATACATGATATGTTATAAATAGAAATAGAAAATATGTAATAAATAGGAGTGGTATGCAAGTATGCTATTTCCAAAGTCAGCTTTATAAATGGTTTTGGTGTGTTCAAGTGTTCAAGTCCTCCTGGGAAATTTGTAATTACAACGTCAAGTGTGTTCACATCACTTTGGTGGCAGCAAGACAGCAATGTACTTTTGCTTGTTTGTTTGTTTTTATAAAAAACTTATAAAATGATATTAAAATTTATATATATATATATATATATATATAAATACATTATCTAAATTATTTTAAAATGTATACAAATTATTAACAATCATAAAATATATAAAAAATTATATACTAATTATTATAAAAAAATATTAAATTATAAAATAATTATAAAATTATATAAAATATTTTTAAACTCTACATCTACAAAATGAATGCGCACAACAAACTGAATCTTAATTGTAAAATAATATGGGATTTTTTTATATGCAACTTCATTGTAAATAAAATAATAATAATTTCATTCATTTGAACAAATTTACCTTTAATAAAGACGCTACATCCAATGTGTCAGACATGTTTTCTCACTGTCACACCCCAATTCTGGGTTTCCCACTAATTACAACTTTGTGATGGCGTTCATGTTCATTGAGTTCGTAAATACAATCTTTCTGACGTGACTTGAACACACCATATGCTATTGTCTTGATGTGTTGTGTAGCCCCGCCCACAGTGAAATCTCATTGGTTCAAAGTCCCACATTCAGTACTTTGAATAAAAACAGAACACTTAATGCTGGAAACTTGTGCATTGCACCTGGTTGGAACATTGTGTTATTTCAACATTTTATATTCATCACATTCATTCAAATTCATTAAATGTGATAGCTGAAACTCTGAATCATCTCATCATAGTGGACAGTGAAGAGGAACCTTACCTGTGGAACATCATGATGATATTTTCCTTACAAGAAAAAAAATAAGCAACCAACTAGACCAATCTTACCATGACACCATTCTCGCAAAGTTAGACCCTAACTAGCTTACATCAGCACTGACTCAGAGCTAATTTTCCCACACCTGAACCTGCCTGTAAACAAGGCAGAAACATCTCAAGTTACGCTGCCTGAGAGATGGGAAACTACATTCAGCTTGCCATTTGTCAGGATGAGTAATGTTCCTATGCAAACATTTATGAAATACAAGCAGCATTAATTTCTATGTAGACTGTTTGTATAAACTAGGACTTGTTAATCAATTAAACATTCTAATCAAATTCATTACAAAATACACAGATTAATTAACTAAATTAATCACAATATATGCTGAAAAATGTAAAGCCATTATATCATTGTGGCAAACAAAATAGACTGAGGAGTCAAGCACAGAGTTACATGATATTATGTTGCTCTATATGCACAAGCATGAAATGGACCTATTTAGTCACCAGTATTTTAGCGAGGCAAACACTAAGTTTGGGGTCATAATGTTTTTTTTTTAAGTTGTTTTTTTTTTTTAAATAAAATCTCTTATTCTCACCAAGTCTGCATTTTTTAAAACAAAAACGCAGTAAAAATAGCAATATTCTGAAGTATTATTACAATACAAAAGAACTGTTTTCTACCTTAATATATTTTAAAATGTTATTTATTCCTGTGATGCAAAGCTGAATTTTCAGCATCATTACTCCAGTCTTCAGTGTCACATGATCCTTCAGAAATCATACTAATATGCTGATTTGCTGCTAAAGAAACATTTCTTATTATTATCAATGTTGACAACAGTTGTGCTGCCATTTTTGTTGAAAGAACAGCATTTATTTGAAAGGAAAATTATTAAAGTCTTTACTGTCACTTTTGATTAATTTAATGCATTCATGTAAAAAAAAAATCATTTCTTAAAAAAAGACCTCAAACTTTTGAACAGTAGTATAAATTACTCAGAAGGTAGGAAATACTTTCTTACAGATTTTACGTCAGAGGTCATGATTTTCCTGCATTAATAGTTTTATTGCATAATTTTTTTTTTAACTGCACTAAAATAACACACTAGTGAAATAGTGTGAAAGAGTTCCATTTTTTTTTAAATCCATAATTTTCCATTAACCCATTACGTAAATGATTGCATTGAACTGAAATTAGTCATTTACACAAAACTGATTCCACATATTATTTACACAGAAATTTGTTCTGCTTATATTTCACAACTTTTACTTTCGACTTTTTGCTGCTTTTATCCACAGGGAAACTAGAGTGAACAGGAAACGATAAGGAGATGAGGGGAGAGAACCAATAAATTACGCAAACTTGCAACACCTGCATAAGCATCACAGCTCAACATTTCAGAAGTGTGGCCTACCGATTTAGCATTATGCTGTGGTGCCCATGCAGATGATGCTAGCTTGTGTCTGGCTAGCATTCAGTCAAAATGTTTATGAATTTACTGTGCATTGCTCACCATCTTACCTCCAGCCCACCAGCAGGTTTCTTTTTGAGCTCTTCACACTTGCGGAACTTGCAGATCTGATGGCCGGTTTTGCGGTTGCGGCAGCTGCTGCACTGTTCGCAGTTAATCCTGCGCCGGCAAGGTGGACACAGGCCGCATCGTTTCCGCTTTTTCTTCCCATTGGCGCTGATGGCCGAAGAAATCTCACTCTGCGTCTGCTGATGTTCCGATGCGCCCGTCACATGAGAGAGTGCCCCGTCAGTGAGGAACACTCCCGCTGGTGTCATTATGAACAGCCCCGGGTGATACGGAAAACTCCCGCCCACTCCGCCATTGCCAAGCAACGGGAAGTCCATCACACTGCCCAGCGAATCAGAAGCTGAGACCGTCTCCATGTCCCCACCCACGCTGACATTGGACGGGTCACTGACAGGAAGCAGCATCCCCGCCCGTCGCAGGAGCTCAGCGGCCTGGGCGAGATGCAGGCCGCTCGGAGAGTCCAGAAGGCCGGACACTAAGGCGCCCCGGTCCAGTTTGGCATACCCAACTTGTGACCTGTGCTGGCTGGCGGTAGGGTGAGTTTTGACGCCCGCCGCCACCATGGAGCTCTGGGCGAGTCTGTTAGCGTTGGCGACACTGGCCACAGCAGCGGCCGAACAGGTTGCGATGTACTGCGAGAGAGCTCGCGAGCGCTTCAGGCTTTTGCTGAGCGGAGCGCTGATTATGCCGCTGCGGTTTCTCCGTTCCACCACCGGGGATGAGTCTTCATCCCCGCAGCAGCTGTCCTGCGCCTCCTCATCCTCTATGGCTCGACTTCCCTCCATGGACCCTCCGCTGGCAGACATGGGCCACGGCGTGAGGGGGAGGGAGAGGGTGATGAGGGAGCTTAGGATGAACAGGGGATAGAGTTGCAGCGTTCCTACGAAGACCGAAGCCAAGACGAGATTGACGCGTGCACAGCTGGAGAATTAGACCACTGGAGCGGCGGTCCACACTAGTCGAGCCTCAAGAACATCTCACGGATCCGTTCACTAAGGCCTGAGAATCCTAGAAAGGGAAGATAGTACACAGGGAGGTTAAAGCCAGCATGGTTTGATTAAATGTATGGTACATGCAGAGAGGAATAATTCAGATTCAAGCATTTATTTGATCAAAATAGAGCAGTGAAAACACTGAAATATTATTACAATCTAAAATAACTGTTTTCTGTTTTAATATATGTTAACATTTCATTTATTTCTGTGATACAAAGCTGAAATTTCAGTTCTCAGTGTCACAGACATGATTCTGATTTGGTGCAATTATTATTTCCCCTAAATTATTATTAATGGGTCTTAATATTATCACTGTTGGAAACAATTTTGTTCTGCTTATTTTTTTCTGAATTCTTTGAGTAATAAAATGTTCAAAAGAACAACATTTACTTGAAATAGAAATCTTATGTAATTTTATAATCTTATCTACCAGAAACTTTTGAACGGTAGTGTATTACAGTTTCCACACAAATATTAAGCAGCAACTGTTTGAGCAACATTGATAATAATAAGAAATATTTCTTTATTACCAAATCAGTATATTAGAATGATTTCTGAAGGATCATATGACACTGAAGAATGGAGTAATGATGCTGAAAATTCAACTTCGCCATCACAGAATAAATTACATTTTTTTCTATTTAATTAATACACTCAAATAGAAAACAGTTATTTTGAATTGTAATAATATTACTCAATATTGCTGTTTTTACTGTATTTTTTACCAAATAAATTCAGCTTTGGTGAGCATAGGAGACTTCTTTCAAAAAAAAAAAAAAAAAAGTAAAATTAGGTTACGTTTTATTTTAAGGTGTCTTTGTTACAGTGTAATTATATGTTTAAGTACTGAGTAATATTAATTAACTACATGTACTTACTATATGGTTAGGGTTAGGATTAGGGCTTGACTTAGGGTTACTTGCATGTAATTATGCATAATTTATTGACACCTTCAAATAAAGTGTTACCAAAAATTATTCCAAACTTTTAATCAGTAGTGTATATCCAAACCTAAAGGGCATGGAGAACACATCACGTCGGCCTTACCCATCAACACCAAAATGAATTATCTTTGTGATTCCTCACGGTACAGCATCACACTTCATCTTTAACTGCTAAAAGCCATTTTAACGAATGTAATTCTTCCAAAATAACTGTGCCTATAAACATATCGCATTTTATTTGTTTATTGTTTTGCCCAGCTGAAATAAGCGCAGGTTGGCAGGTTCACAGTGACAAATCATCTACTGCTCGCTGTGACCTCATTTGACCCATTTTGATTCCTTAGCCAACATTTATGTTTCATACATATCTGTCCTAGATATCAGTTTTAGTGACAATTACACTTTGTTCGGTGCCCTTCCAAGGAACTGAAACTGACTGTGAACCTCATGACAAAAAAAGAAAAGATTTTTTGTGGATATTGAATTGGACGGTTTGAGTCTGTTAAATTGTTATATTTCATAACCTTTACGTGCGAAAGCCCATTCCTTGTGACAGCAATTCCCCTTCAGTGAGAGACGTCTATCAGGGTCCACAGGCAGTCTGTTCTATCACGAAACCGGAATCGTGAGCTCAAGCGCAAAGCCCCTGGGGTGAGCCGACAGTGAAATCAGGATGTCTAGGTGCAAGCTCAGCCGCACTGACGCACGTACACACGCTCGTCAACGACTTAACATTTCAATTAACTGCCAAGCCTCAGTAAATCATGCTACTGGTAATAATTAGAGGAAAAAAAATTGTTTTGGTTGTGAGTGACTGCCCATGAAGATGAGGTAATTGGCCACTCATTCATACAAACATGCATGAATAAAAAATAAATAAATAATGCATGTAAGGGAGAGAGGGGCTAGTTGTCACACAGAGAAGTTGTCTCAGTAACTATAAGGTTTTAAATGTTGGTTTCAAATATCTAGTTCAAAATGAATATTTTTCATAAAAATCAGGTTGGGGTAAGTTGTCACATGTTTTAAATGGTATAACTTATAGTAATGTTTGCTAAACAATGGTTTAACACTATTGGTCATTTCCATTTTGATGTTTCATTAATAATTTTGTATTTCATAACTGTTTTACTGTGTGACTTATTTAATGGCAGATTCCATTGTGACAGCTTACCCCATAGTGTGACAACATGCCCCACTATCAGAGCATGCTGTCACAATAGGTCAACATGTGATAATATCAGCTAACAACAAAGAAAACTTTGCTTTTATTTGTAATAAACACTATAAAGTTTGTTTATTCAACATAGTGAAATCTGTGACAACTAGCCCGGGTCATTCCTTTATATATACAGTAGGCTATTTCTTACTGATCTAAAAAAAAAAAAAAAAAAAAAAAAATACACTAATTGGTGAATCCTACTGTATTAAGGTTGATTCAGTCATATTAAATAATATATCTGACCTGATTAAAACCATATGAGGTAAATTTTTACTGTAAATTACCTGCCAAAACATTTTACAGAGCACTCTATCCATTAGCAAAACACATGACCATATCAATTACTATTACATCACATCCACATCAAAGGGTCATGATGGGAATAAAAACTTACTGGAGACAGGTAGCCCTCGTCTGCTGGTAAACCGGGACAAAAGCTGCATCTACTGAGGGTTTCAGTAAATTACTAACCAGGCTTACAGATAAATAAGTTCCTAGCAACAGTTCGAATGCCCATTCAGCAATTGCCTCATGTCAAATGCATGTCAAACATACGAGGCTCACATGCACATGGAAATTGCTGTGTCCAGTATTGCGGCGAGCCAGAGGGACAATAGCGCGACGTAGAGAGATCTGGACATCACCAGGGAACAATAGCCAAACCTGCACAAATAGCCCAACTATGGCTAAACAAGATGACCTGCTTATCGATATCTACATGTTCTGTCAAACAATCACCTCAATTAAACCCTTCCCAGATCAACCGCAAACACAAAGCTGGATTAACTGCATATATTCTCGTTATGGTTATTTCAAGAATTAAAACGCAAATGCGCACCACGCACAAAAAGTTTGCATGTAACTCATAATGGATTAATAATAAACAGCACGTATAACTTGCATTCATACTCGCCTCTCTCCAAGAGGAATTCTGAATCATTCAGACATTCCCGCTCGGTAAATCCCACATATTTTCATCCAGACAAGCAATAAAAACAGAAAATGTCACAACAGTATGTTTACGGTGACCAGCCAAACAACAAACAAATACCCGTAAATGCAACTATTCCGTGCGCCTATTTGGTTACGCGTGGCAAAGTTGCACCAATGCATCTAATGCATATGGGCAAATTGTCAAGCAGATGTAACGCCGATCATTTAGAAAGTAAAACAAAATCCCTTTTGTCTCATCTCGACCGATGTGTCTATGGTGACAGCGCGCGGTATGCGCCAACACGTCGCGTTGGTTAAGCACATTCCCTTGTTATTTCACTGCCAACTTATTCGTCTTGGCTGGATGTCATTGTAACTTTGAACAGTCCTCAACAAAGTCTCATTCCCCTCCTTTTGATAAACACAGGGTATCTGCATATTTGCAAACACAGGCGTCTTTTCATTCGCACCGCTCGCGAGCCGAGGGGAGCGTTCCGACTGTCCGAGCGGTCCGGTGCTCTACGCGCTGCGGAGATTTATATAAAAGAGAGAGAGAGAATAAAAGCTAAAAGAGCCAAACGAAAGCAAATGCTCACCCGAACTGAATTATCCTCGCTGTTTCTTTCAATAGAGCCCAGACACCGGCAGATACACGCAGAACGCACTTTGTCCGAGAGCGAGCGCGTGCGCTCCTCCAGCCTCTCGCGTCTCTCTATCCCACCTCCACATCCTCGCGCCCGGAGAAGAACATGCAAACACATTTCATAGATTTTTGGAGCTTCACACAAAAACCGAAGTGGACTTTCCGTCGGGGAAAAATTAAATAAACCTTAAAGAGGTGTGGATGTGTCTGCGATGAGGCTGTCTGTCTCTCCGCGCATATGAGAGTGGAATAATGAATGAAGTATAGTTTTAAGAGGGCTGGACATTGTTGACTCCATTCTTAATGGCTGTTGGCTGCGCTCGGGATTGATTTATTATATCAGAACTTTTGCACATTCACGCTTTCCAGGAACTTGGGGCTGATTGATATTTTAATATGCAAAACACGGCTCCCAAGTAACCATTCGCTCATTTGAAATATAACCCTGTTGGCTGTTCTGTTCATGAGAATAAAATGCAAATTGTAAATAATAATTGCACGCTCATGAAAACTAAATAGCCTAATAATATCAACAATAAACAATTATTATTCGTATATTTTTGCAGTTTGTTATTGTTTGCAGCATATGTGATATCAAATTAATATTTAATATTATTAATATGCATTAGTTTTTATTATTAGTTGTAACCTATATCATTGTTTATTTTACTTAATTATTGTTTTATTACTATATTAATATTCACTTTATGTTAATTAATAAATATCAAAGCAACCTATTAATGTATTTAATAGGAATACCCA
>CM077247.1:19058086-19080586 GCA_039654775.1 Spinibarbus caldwelli | reverse complement strand
GGGCGTGTTTGTTTTGGTGATTTCAAATATCAACATTGGCTTCCAGAAATCGCGTACCCCACCTTTAACAAAACTTCGGCTATATTTTGCGGGCCAAGAAGGCCCTTTACCACTAGTGAACTGATGCATGAAACATTCTTACTCAGAGGTCACTTCCAAACCAATCAACTTTAATAAATATATACTGGTAAATATGGTGAATACACATGTTAAAGGTTCAACAAACTTGAATCCGGTGCGAAATCCGCATTGGGGAACCTTTTGCCTCATGTCGATCGCACAAAATTCCAGATCGTGTGGATTCTTATTGGGATGAGCAAGTTTTGCCTGTGTAATCAAGGTGCGGTCACATGCTTAAGAAATCCAGTCATTCCAATAGGAATCCACATGATCAGGAGTTTCGCGTGAGGCCAAAAAACTTAATGCAGATTTCACAATGTGTTCAAGTTGTTCACATGCTAGCCAACAAAAAAGCTGCTTGGTTTGAAAGTCACTTCTGTGTAAAATGTGCTTCATGCATCACTACACTGTCAACAGACAATGAACCTTTTTTGGCAAAAAATAAATTCGCTAACGTGACCGCACCTTTACACTGTAGAATGTAAATGTCACAGCACCTTAAAGCTACATAAAACAGCTAAATATACAACATTTGAACATAAACCAACTAAATAATTTGTGGGTATGTATACTGCAGAACTGACTATAATTCTTTCAAAAAACAACAAGGAACATCTTAGTAAAGATGCTAGACTGGAGTGTCCACCATTTAAAAATCTATATATTTATAAACCTCACACTTGCTGCAGAACCAAAGGGGTGACGCTGCCTCACAATCCCTTCAAAATAAACTCAAGGGCACTGAACTGATCCAGTGGCTCCATCTGGTGCCTGTACGCGGAACTACAGCAGGGCGATCTCTAATTTCCTGTGTTTTGCAGCAGTACAGGAAGTAGAGCACATTATCTCCCACATCCTGTTTTAAAACTCTGGCTGTTATAACCCTGTTTACTGAATATAGAGTGTGAAAACCCAAACCCGACAAAACGACACAAGGGTGAACATTTCAAATTACGTTTATTCAAAATGCACATCTTCATCTTACAGCAAAATACACACGGCCTCCGTATGACACATCACAATAAAAATATATTTATATGCCATTTTTAAATGGAACCTGGTTTAGTTTTACACCTAATATGGTAAAAACTACACAAATGTTCAAGTCATAATCACTGAAATGTTCATCAAACTGTGCGTAGTAGCTCTGACCTCCTCTCATCCACATTCATCTGCGCTGTAGTGCAAAGTTATTTTTGAGTACATTTAAAGCACATTTAAATGATATGGTTTGTGTTAGAGGCAAAGAGGAAGACCAAGTGTAAAACCACACTATGTTTACAGGAAATACAGTATGTTTGCTGATGCATGTCTGCAGTGCTACAGGAAGTCCTTGTGTGAATTGAACGCATTAACAGAGAATTACAGTAATTGTAATATTAAATCCTCATCCCGTCACTCTCTCCTCCAGTGGATGGAAAACATTGATGCAAACATACACACTCACTGAGTATTTACGGGTTTTTCTTCTTAATGATCAGAGGTCCGACGTTATCACCAGTTTCCTCATTGTGTTTGGTGTGCGCGCCGTCACAGTATGGAAACTGTCCAGGGAACAAACAAATACATACAATTCACAACCACACAAGATGATCATTCAGACAGTGTGATGACGTATCTGCATGCTGCCTGCGCTTTTAATGTTTATTCTAACAGTTTGCATTAGTATGTCTGCAGGAAGCTCTTTTAGATCACTATGGTGCTTCAGGATGTGACAAGTGACATGAGGTTGCATAAATGACAGAAATCACAATTCTGGGGGAATTATACCATTAACCCTGTAAAGCCTGACATATGGAATAAAGGTCAGAAAAGAAAATCTAAAGTCTGCATACATATTTTTTTTGTTGAATATCATATTTGATACATCAGGATTTATAGTATGATTTAGTGAGAACATGGAGCTCGTATTTGAGGAAGAAGAAGAAAAAAAAATACTTCCATGTTATTCTGAAGCCCTAACTGCAAAAAAATTTCTTCCTTATTATTTTTGTCTTACTTTCTTAAATGAAGATACAATTAAGAAGCAAAATTAATTTGCTTTAATTTTTCCTTTGAATTAAGTTTATTTGTCTTGGCAGGATTTTTTTTCTTGTTTTAAGCATAAACTCAATTCATTTTAATCAATTTTTCAATTTTATAATTTTGCAGGAAGATATAAAATTTTTGTATCTTTTCTGTATATTTTTAAATCTTTTTTTTTACAGTAAAAAAATTAATAAAAAAAATGCATTTTGGTACGTGTTATTTATACGGCTAAAAAGTACACTAAAAACAAAAAAAAGATTCTCCAACACTGTTCATTTTATTTTTAAAAAAATCATTTTCATTTAACACCATTATGTTAGGTTTCCCATTTAAACAATTGCATTGTGTTAAACTGACTTTCAACTCAATATTTTCATTTTGAAAGAACA
This sequence comes from Spinibarbus caldwelli, assembly GCA_039654775.1. Lineage (NCBI taxonomy): Eukaryota > Metazoa > Chordata > Actinopteri > Cypriniformes > Cyprinidae > Spinibarbus > Spinibarbus caldwelli. Next base: position 19,078,049 of record CM077247.1, on the reverse strand, counting down.
TATATGATTTTACTTGTGTTACTAGGAAGTGGATTTCCCCTTCCCATCATGCTTTGCACAGGGCTGGATAAGGAGAGTAAATCTTTAAATAAAACGCTATTTTAGCCATTTTTTTATTAAGATGATAAAACTGGGAGACTTGTTAATGTTTGATGCTCTTTTATGTTTGTATTTAAAAGACTTTCTGGTATGTTAGTGTTTTTGGAGGTTACCATTGTGGTAAAGTGTAGCGCATGTGCTTGGGTTGAGGACCTGCTAACATGAATCAAAGTTGTTTTAATAATAAAAAAACAACTACTTTGGGCATGCCATGGATGTATCAAAACCATCTTATGATATAACAAGTTGGCTAATGCCTAAAGTTAAGTAAATCCTATGGAGTGAAAACAGTATCAAATCCTCCCACAAATGCTCGCGAGAGATCCACACTCGCGCACACAAACCACAAATGCATGCGAAGGATCCACACGCACACATGGCAATCCAGGCAAAGGCAAGTGCATTATTGTTTCTTTGATCACAGAATGATCCTCAAATACTGTATCTGTACCCGTTATTTCATGCACAACAAATCGCGAGTCCTTTGAATTAGTGTTCTGCCTTAAGAATGTCTATAAGTACGTGCTTTTGTATTTGCGATTCTTTTGAGACTATCATTCCGCGGCCTTATCTCACAAATGCGCACAAGCCTATCTGTACACTTTACCTATGGAATGAATGAAGTAGGCGGTCAGACATGTGTTGTAGAATGTCGATCTGAATGGTGATCCACTTTAAGGACCCTGATTTTTTTTTTCAACATTATTGCGACCAATATTTGGAATCACATGATGAAATATTTAAATCCCCCATATGAACGCGCTTGTTTTGCTTCTTTACATATAGGCTATATGTAAAGAAGCAAGTGCTGTATGCCTTGAAAACAATATAGGTAAGTTTCTGACGAATAAAATACAAGTACTTTTTCTGTATAGTTACATTTCCTCTGCTTTGTTATTATCCTAACATGCATGCACGTAGCCTATATAAGCAATATGATTATGTCGATGTTTCTTTTTTTCTTTTTTTCCGGGGTTTAGTATAGTGTACGCGCAAATAGCAGCACAAACAACAGAACATAAGGATTAATTAAAAAAAAAAATGCAAGTGATCGCGCTTCTCTCTCTCCCTCGCTGGGGATATAATAAAACCAAAACACTGTGCTCCCGATGGCATCCGGGCCTGCAAGAAATTACCAAAAAGTCGATTAGTGCTTTCATGTATGTATAGCATCACATTAAAGAACGTCTCTCAAATGCACGTACTAAAATATTATGCAATTCGAGATCACAATATAAGGCGCAAGCTGATGTTTTTTTTGTTTGTAATTTAATGCACAAGTAAATATGAACACAGTGCACTTATACTAGAAAAAAATGCCTATTTTTATTTATTTACTTTTTTTTTTATTTGTAAAGTACAAACGAAAATAAAACCATTTAAATGCATGAAATAACTAGGCTGTGAGATGCTATACAAAAAAGAAAAGGAAAAAAAAAAAGAAAAGGAAAAAACAAACATTTCGTTTTTAACAGGCAAAGCCTGTTTGCGCAAAAAAAAAAATGACTGGAACATCAACATAATCATATTGCTTATATAGGCTACATGCATGCATGTTAGGATAATAACAAAGCAGAGGAAATGTAACTGTACAGAAAAAGGCCGGCATTTTACCTTGTATTTTATTCGTCAGAAACTTACCTATATTGTTTTCAAGGCATACAGCAAGTATAGCCTATATGTAAAGAAGCAAAACAAGCGCGTTCATATGGGAAATCAGTCGTACAGCCACTGCTCAGTTCAGCTGATACAGATTACACCAGTTCACTTATTAATGAATCACTATAAATAAAGCATTTCCTGTTATTCGTGTTATTTGCAGAAAGGGTAGTTTCTCCAACATTTAAAAGACATAGACTAATACACAACAAACGAAAAGAAGAGAAAGGAATATGATCGGACCTCGGACTCGAACTCCTGTCACTAAAAGCAACACCTTATGGTCTCAATGAACGAAGACCACGGCACTACAGAAACATGCTACTTGAAGCATACAGCTCACGCCATTTCACAAACACAAAGGATAATAAACTTGTACAATTTGTGCACATAAGACAAAGACGACGAAGATGCACGTAACCAATGGAAAAAAAATCTAAATATCACGATGTAATTCCAAATATTGGTCGCAATGTTGAAAAAAAATCAGGGTCCTTAAAGTGGATCGCCATTCAGATCGACATTCTACTACACATGTCTGACCGCCTACTTCATTCATTCCATAGCATAGGTAAAGTGTACAGATAGCTGAACACACAGCAACATTGAAGGCACGAACCTTGATTGGCCTAGAGATCTGAGTCTCTGGTCCACTTCCCACAGTAGATGGCGGTAATGCTCTATTAAGATAGCGATCCGCCAATAAGCTCAAAGAAGAAGAAGAAGTGTACAGATAGCCTTGTGTGCATTTGTGAGTTAAGGCCGCGGAATGATAGTCTCAAAAGAATCGAAAATACAAAAGCACGTACTTATAGACATTCTTAAGGCAGAACACTAAATCAAAGGACTCGCGATTTGTTGTGCATGAAATAACGGGTAAGGATACAGTATTTGAGGATCATTCTGTGAGAAAAGAAACAATAATGCACTTGCCTTTGCCTGGATTGCCATGTGTGCGTGTGGATCTCTCGCGTGCATTTGTGAATCACCCTGTGTGTGGATCTCTCGCGTGCATTTCTGGATTTTGTGCACGCATCTGGATCTCTCGCATGCATTTCTGGATTGTGTGTGCGAGTGTGGATCCTTCGCGTGCATTTGTGGATTGTGTGCGCGAGTGTGGATCTCTTGCGTGCATTTGTGGGAGGATTTGATACTGTTTTCACTCCATAAAATCCAACGTATTTTTTTTTGAGTGTAGAAGGAATTTATTTTCCAGTTAAATGTTTTAGTTTGAGTTCAACAAGCATAAAAAAAAAAATCACTTCATCATTCATCAATTTAATTTAAACTATATTTGATCAAACTGAGTTGGTTCTACTCAATTACATTTCATTGCATGAATTTGTTTTTTTACGAGTTGGGGCTACACATATTTATTGGATGGAAATCCTGCCCTCAATTAAATTGAGTTCATCCAATGAATTTTTTTTTTTTGAGTGTAACATGAATTTTGTAAATCAAATATATTAAATTTTATAAATCTATCTATCTATATATATACACACACACACACACACACATATAACAGTAGAACAAACTACTTACATAAAATGCTTATAAATATCAGTTGCCACTCCTAATAATATGTAAGATGATATTTAAATGCTTAATGTTATGATCAAACACTTAATTTTTAATTTGGGGCAAAAGATGTAATAAAATGCAATACAATGATGATTAAGAGATGAACAAATAAACGTTCCTCAAAAGCCTGATGGATCATATTTGACATTCATATTTTAACATGATTATGTATGAATAATTGCTTTAGTTCATCAAACGTTCATCTTGAAATATTTCGAACAATATTAAGGCTATACGTATGTTTATTTTATAAAAAATCATTAAATATTACACAGCAAAAGAAGGAGGGTGTTTTACAATTATACTAAAAGGCCTTTTACTTCCTAAATAAGTAAACTAACAATCAGATGACAGAAGAAATGTAGAAGATTGTTTATAACAGGTTTTTCAGCAAAGTTTTAATCTTGTTAATAATTTAGAGGCCTTAAAATTCACGCATCAAATTTAGACCTTATATGGTTAAAAATAGTTCACACAGATGATCTCCAAACACACCAACAGGATCATTCAACAGGCATGAAGAATCGCCACACCATCCTATTATTAAAATGAACTCAGACACATGATCCATTGAGGAGGTTTCACTCACCTTCTTGGATCTCCAGCAGCGGCAGTAGACGGCCTTGTTGCCGATATCCTCCATGTCGAAGCTGTGCACTACTTTGGGGCTGTCTTTGTTGATTGACATGTTGACCCTGCTATTAGGGCTGCTCTGCGAACTGAAGTAGCGTGTCAGCAGGTAGGTGCTCAGAGCCGCAGCCACTGCAACGGGAACGATGGTGGTCAGCTGATCTGCAAATGTACACACGAGGAGGTGCTCGTTTTTGAGACGGCCAGCACGTTCCTGCACACTATTCTACAAGCACTACTAGTTTCTAGAATAGATTTAGTTTAAACTTCGGGTCAAGCCCAGCCAAGTTGAAACTGGATTTTGGACATGATAACTTAGGTGGGGCCCTATAGAATTCCCAAATTCTTTTTTCTACCTAACTCTGTTTTGACATTTTTCTGGATTCCATTTTAATGGTTAAAATAAATATTAGCAATCAAAAAGCATTTCTAACTTTGAAATCATGAAATGTGTACAACGTATCAACAATTCATTATAAGTGTAACAAAAATTATATTTTTAGGGCCCTATGAAATCTGTTTTATTTTTTCCAAAATTCAGTTTTATTTTTCCCAATTTCCATGCTTTCTGTTTTCATTTAGTAAATTATTGAAAATTTCACAATAGTGCTTTTCAAGTATGAACTTAAAAATGGGAAAAGCACTTGGGTTCATTTCCAAGTTCAGTGAAGTGTAACCTTGCATTTGACATCTATAAAAAGTTATATTAAGGACTCTGATCTATGTAGCCTACAAAAAAAAACAAAAAACATTACTGTTAAAACATCTCACGATATCAATTTGCTCAAAACCATACTTCATTAAAACTTTGTTGTTATTTTTTTTCACAACAGTTGCTGTTTCCAAATGTTACTTGTAAAAACAAGGCTTTATTTCATGAAAATACATGATTCATCTATAAGGTGTCATTTGGAAATTGCACCTTTATGAAAAATTACAATGTAAATTTGGTCCTCCACACCTGAAGAAAAAAAATACTTACAGTATTTTAACAGTAACTAATAGTACAGTAATTTTGACAGTGGCTAACATTCAGCTCAGAAAATAAATCTGAATAGTTTGTGGTCATATTTTAAATATCCCTGCTTCTAATTAAATTTTTTAAACCTATGATTATCTATCTTCAGAATCACTTATTTATACATTTCTATTTCATACAGCCTAATCTCCATATTATTTTCCCAAATTAAGAAAATCTACATGAAATGTAAATTTCCCTGAAACACACCCAGTAGTTATTAATTAACAGCTATACAACCAAAGCAGCCCTTTGGAACAAACTCCTTTAGACAAAATAACTTTGATATATAATTTGGTATCAGTAAACCAACAAACACAGTTCCCAAACAACATAAACACAGTCTACAGCAAATATAACATCTGTAGCACACATTAAGGTTATACAGCTTTTAGTGCAGCATAAAACACGTGCAGTACAGAATAAAGGTGTTTATTGACATTACAGAGTGTCTTTGTGTCTAGTCTTCAGTGTCATGTGAGCTAAACCCATGAAACTTAATCAGCACTAAAATATAGTCACGACATACAGGTGAATCTCAATAAATTAGAATGTCGTGGAAAAGTTCATTTATTTCAGTAATTCAACTCAAATTGTGAAACTCGTGTATTAAATAAATTCAGTGCACACAGACTGAAGTAGTTTAAGTCTTTGGTTCTTTTAATTGTGATGATTTTGGCTCACATTTAACAAAAACCCACCAATTCGCTATCTCAACAAATTAGAATATGGTGACATGCCAATCAGCTAATCAACTCAAAACACCTGCAAAGGTTTCCTGAGCCTTCAAAATGGTCTCTCAGTTTGGTTCACTCGGCTACACAATCATGGGGAAGACTGCTGATCTGACAGTTGTCCAGAAGACAATCATTGACACCCTTCACAAGGAGGGTAAGCCACAAACATTCATTGCCAAAGAAGCTGGCTGTTCACAGAGTGCTGTATCCAAGCATGTTAACAGAAAGTTGAGTGGAAGGAAAAAGTGTGGAAGAAAAAGATGCACAACCAACCGAGAGAACCGCAGCCTTTTGAGGACTGTCAAGCAAAATCGATTCAAGAATTTGGGTGAAATTCACAAGGAATGGACTGAGGCTGGGGTCAAGGCATCAAGAGCCATTTGAATTTGGCTACAGTTGTAGTATTCCTCTTGTTAAGCCACTCCTGAACCACAGACAACGTCAGAGGCGTCTTACCTGGGCTAAGGAGAAGAAGAACTGGACTGTTGCCCAGTGGTCCAAAGTCCTCTTTTCAGATGAGAGCAAGTTTTGTATTTCATTTGGAAACCAAGGTCCTAGAGTCTGGAGGAAGGGTGGAGAAGCTCATAGCCCAAGTTGCTTGAAGTCCAGTGTTAAGTTTCCACAGTCTGTGATGATTTGGGGTGCAATGTCATCTGCTGGTGTTGGTCCATTGTGTTTTTTGAAAACCAAAGTCACTGCACCCGTTTACCAAGAAATTTTGGAGCACTTCATGCTTCCTTCTGCTGACCAGCTTTTTAAAGATGCTGATTTAATTTTCCAGCAGGATTTGGCACCTGCCCACACTGCCAAAAGCACCAAAAGTTGTTTAAATGACCATGGTGTTGGTGTGCTTGACTGGCCAGCAAACTCACCAGACCTGAACCCCATAGAGAATCTATGGGGTATTGTCAAGAAGAAAATGAGAAACGAGACCAAAAAATGCAGATGAGCTGAAGGCCACTGTCAAAGAAACCTGGGCTTCCATACCACCTCAGCAGTGCCACAAACTGATTGCCTCCATGCCACGCCGAATTGAGGCAGTAATTAAAGCAAAAGGAGCCCCTATCAAGTATTGAGTACATATACAGTAAATAAACATACTTTACAGAAGGCCAACAATTCACTAAAAATGTTTTTTTTTTTTTTATTGGTCTTATGAAGTATTCTAATTTGTTGAGATAGTGAATTGGTGGGTTTTTGTTAAATGTGAGCCAAAATCATCACAATTAAAAGAACCAAAGACTTAAACTACTTCAGTCTGTGTGCATTGAATTTATTTAATACACGAGTTTCACAATTTGAGTTGAATTACTGAAATAAATGAACTTTTCCACGACATTCTAATTTACTGAGATGCACCTGTATGTCAGCACAGATACAGGTTGGCTAAATCCAAAGACATCTCTCATCTCAGACTGCAAATCCTGGTCAGGTGAGAAGGATTCACTTTGACTCTGCTAATAGCAGTCCTAATAGTGACATCTCGACGTGACATATTATAAAGCTAGTCTAAATTGTCATACAGTTAAGTTGTAAACATATTTTTAATACTTTTTATTTTTTTTTGTGACTGTGGACGAATCGTACAGACCGATTCGGTTTACATGATTCATTTAAAAGATTCGACTCTAACGATTCTGTAATGTTTCCAGAGATATGAAAACAATAGAGTTTGTCAAGCTCATGATTTGCCGCATTACAAACGCTGCAGAGCGACATGACGCCAAGTTCCAGCTTTATTTCTTACTAAAACAATGCATTCATTTAAAAACCCAAAATGCACTGAATATGAATCAGTCAGTTCAAAAAATCTCTGCAAACCTGTGACCTAATAACGCCTGCGTGCAATAAGCGCCATAAATCTCATCTGTACCGTGTGCATGTTAGAAAGCATAACCTAAAATAAATAATGTATAATCTGAAATTAACACAATATTCCGATACACAACAAAGAATCGACAAATGTGTGTTGATTCTTCACGGAACTGCTCACGTTAGACTGCAATCGGTAAAAGCTGACATCGGCTTTATATTAAAATAAATCACTATTCTTACCTTTAGAAACTTTAAAACCCGGTATTAACCCTGGTTTAGTCAGAGCTGAAAGCCCTGGCACTTGAGATGCCATGACGGTAGAGTTGTTTGGACTTCAAGTTTAAGGGCACCACAAGGTCTGAGAGACGCTGAAGCCGCGCCGTCACTGCGGAAACTCTGCGTGATTGCGTCACTGGATAGCTGACCAATGGCTGGAGAGCGTGATTCACTCACACTGCCAGATCAGATTACTGTAAACATGGGGCCCAAATCCCTCTTTAGTGTGCAGCTAAAAGTTTGGTAGCGAGGGTTTGTTTATTACACACTTAAGGCCTGATATTTAAATATTTTTCGCAATATAAAACTAAATAAAAATTCGTTACATAAATATTTGAACCTGACTGAAAAGATTTAAGTAGAAACAATTTGTCTCTGAACTATGGACAACTGGAATATTAAATTAAAAAAAAATATTTTGCAATAGTCCATTTAACACAAAACATTTTATGACAACCACTTGCACAAAACAATACTTTATTTATTCTTTGCATAATTAATATTTCTGATGTCAGTTCAGATAATAAAAATCATTGTTTTCAGAAATACATGATTTATCCATTAGGGGCCATTTGGAAATTTTGCTTTTATGTAATATTAAAGCAAACTGTACATGGTGCATTCAGTTGTTTCAGTCATTTTAAGTGCTTTGGTCCTCCACACCAAAGGTGGAAAAAGCTCCTATAAAAGGTTTATTTACAACTTGCTGCTCAAAAGTCCCTTGCAACTTTGATTTACTATAGTACAGTAATTGTGACAGTGGCTGGAATAAGGCACATATTAAGCAATCATTGCACTTTTATTCTTTCAAAAGAACCACCGATCGGACAAGCAGAAGAGATCATAGAAATTTTCCTTTTCAACAGCTTTCAAAAAGACTTGAGGATTAAAACCCCAAGAGGACAAAGTTCCTCACATGCCGTTGCCGTATTTGCAACAAGACCTGCATCACCTGTTTAACAAACACATCAGGAAAAACCATGCAGACACAAAGCATTTCAGACTTTAGTAATCATTTTATTACACAGTTTTAATCAACACACAAAGCTCAACGAGCTTGTCAGGAAATTAAATATACAGAAGTTTGTCTGTGAGGGCTTTGTGTCCTCTCATCCAGGGACCCAATCGAGTCTGGCTGAACCATGTTAGCATCTAATTCAACAAGAGCAGGAAAAAGACAAAAAACAAAAAAGCAACCTAAGTGTTACAAGTGTGGGTTGGGGGGGGGGGGAGAGAGAGAGAGAGAGAGAGAGAGAGAGAGAGAGAGAGAGAGAGAGAGAGAAAAACAACAAAAACAATAAGACGAATGTTATAGAGACTGCTTTAAATAACTGGTCCGAAACCCTCCATGTGGTGAATGTTTGTAAAGTTGGTCATGGCTAAGGAACAGGGTAGAGACAGTCTTTGCAATAACAAATGGAAACAAAATATATTCATAGTTTTCAAGTCCATTAGAATACTCCGGAGGAGAGGACAGGCGTTCCATTTTCCTTTAATTAACTGCTATGATTTTAAAAGAATTCCTTATAGATTTTATACAAAAAAAAAAAAAAAGAAAGCCAGCATACCCCTCCCTTCTCTGCAATAAAGAAATTAAGAAGAAAAAACAACAACTTCCTGATCCAATGTACAGTTGGTAGCCCAGGAAATGAAAATGAAAAAAGTAAACTGTAAAAAACATATCCCTCTATGTCCAGACTATTACAAATTGCAGGGAGAAAACAAAATGATAATACAGCCCTCCCTTCCCAGTTCTTAAAAACAACAAGGAATGCTTTTAGAGCCATAAACATCATCTACAGCAAAACTGATACGGACTGATCCTAAGCAGCGGGTACGTCGCAATAGCAACGAAGAAGGTAAAGCAGGAGCTGTGGAGTGGAGGTTTGAATTTGGGGAGAAAAAGGGGCTACAGTTGTAGTTTGAGTATGTACACCATGGCTGCCAGAGGGCTAAGAGTGGGGGGGAGGTGCTCTGGTGAGGGGAGGTGTGGCTTAAAGAAAGCACTCCAATGGAAACCAACCAGATCTGTTTTTTTTTCATAAGCTTTTTTCTTTTTTTTAATCTTTTGAACGTTCAAAATCTCCCCTAACCTTAAGATGGAGAGGTGTAATTTTCTCCCATCATGATTCTAACTCCAAAACTACATTGCATACTTTTGTGTCCATTCCCGAGCTATTCTGTTGTACCTGTGAAGGAACAGAAACAAAAACATGTCAGAAAGGCATTTGCATGACACAAACACTCTTAAAGATAAAGACTCCAAATCCAAATAAAAGAACCATTTTGGTTCCCCAAAGAACCTTTTAGTGAACAGTTCTTAAAAGAACCATTTTATTTTTCTTAGTGTGAATATTTAAAAAGAAAACTAAAGAACTTTCTCTGCTACATAAAGAACCTTTTGTGCAATAGAAAGATTCCATTGATGCTGAAGTTTCTTCATGGACCCTTAGATGCCAATAAAGAACTCTTATTTTTAGTTTAACGCAAAGAACCTGTTGTTGAAAGATGTGGCAGTAAAAACTACATTGGAATTAAACATCATTGTGGGAAAGTAAATGGCCAAAAGAATGTTGTTACTAAACGTGTAAAAACAAAGTGATAAGAAATCTCAAATGATAAGAAAAACGTGAATTGTCCCCTTTGACTGTCAATAGCCCTCTTCATGTTTTAAAGGAAATTTGGAAAAAGTTGGGCATCGCCAGTAATTTACCATCTATTATAAAGGAACTCTTCAGTATTCCTTTGAGTTCTTACAAGGTCCAGCCCTCAGCCTCAATTGCTTTTTCCACCCACATTTGCCAATAACACTAGTTTAAAACAATAAGGATCTAATAGGAGTCTGCTGGCATTTAATTCCCTTTTCTGTTGAATTTGATTATAATTATTCTCCAGTTCAAATTATTACACCTAGCGCAGTCTGGTTTAGATAAGATAAAACACTGTTGCTCGTTGAGCTATTGAAGTCTGCTTTTTGGAATTACAACAACTGAAAACATTTTCACTTTTGCCATGTCTCTACTTCAGTCAACTTCAAAGCTCAGCAACAGTAAAAGTAAATTATTCACAAAACAGGACTTCAGAGTGTCAGTGTATAAACACAACATCCCCAGGGAAGAAGAAAGGTGACAAGTGTCAAAACAGGAAACTGCATAGACAACGTAGCTAATGATGCAAATGACTGCATGATAGCACCTATGGGGAAGAGCATTAGGGCAAACACAGTGTGCGGTACTGATCTAGTGCAGAAGAGGACACTCACTTTTCCCTGTCAGTCTTGTAAATGCGGGCGATCTCAGGTACTAAGGGGTCGTCCGGATTGGGGTCACACAGCAGGGAGCAGATGGACAGGAGAACTGAAGGGCAAGATAAAAACAATAAAGCAAAAATTAAATCAACTTTAAAATAACAACATCCTTGTTTAAACAGCTGTCATCTTATATAAGAACACTCTTGGATATATTTTGGGCACTAAAAACCTGTTACGAGCAGCTTAAATGTACATGAATAAAATGTAATCAATGTAGTCAGAAATTACTCTCCAAAACACTGAAATGTCTTTAACATAACTCCAGCTGCATGCTTTTACATTTAAACACTGCAGTAAATTCAGAAACCAAAAAAAATAAAAAAAATAAAAATAAACTCTAGCTTTTATTTTGTTTATGTTAAAGATTCACACCCGGTTTCACATACAAGGCTTAAGCCTAGTCCCAGACTAAAATGCAAGTCTGAGCTGTTTCAACTAAAAGAAACTTGCACTGATTGATCTTAAAATATATCAGTGCCTTTGTTTTGTCTCAAGATACACACCAGTAGGGCTGCACGATATTGGAAAAAACTCACATTGCGATATTTTGTTTTTCTGCGATATATATTGCGATATGGAAAGAAAAAAAAAAAAAAAAAAAAAAAAAAAAAAAAAAAAAAAATCACCAAATGACTTGGATAGCTCTATTTGGAGAGAAAAAAAAAATATTGATTTTGTAGGTGAGTAAATCAGCATAGGAAATAAACAATTTACAAGCATAGATAAATATAATAGAACAAAGATACAAATGAAATAAACAGTGCTTTGTATTTTTGAGGCAAGTCCAACAGTATTCAGGTGCAGAAACTGAATAATAAAATGTAAAATAACACTGCATAACACAGTCTTCATTGTATAAATTAAATCTAATAAATCTGTGTTAAAGCTACAAAAGTGATTTTTCTCTGTTTTGTTGTTTGATTATGACACCGAAAGCAACGGAGACATTAAACTGCTGTTATTGTTATCCTCTTTCTTTCTCAATTGTTTACCTAAGACATAAGCAACTGTTTTTTTTTTTTTTTTACAAGGATACTCGGAGACATGCATTTTGACACGGTTTTGCGCATATGTGTCGTACTACACTGGATGCGGCGCGACACGACGAATCCCCGCCAGTAAACTGATATGCCTCGCTCTATCTATGACGTACTGACACAAAGTTGACACGATTGGCAACGGTCGCTTTGTCGCATCCAGTGTAGAAAGACTTTGGGGCCGTTCACATGGTGCATCTGCAAACGCGTGGAAAACTCCCGCCGCGCCACTTCCTCCTCCTTTCCAAAGCGCTCGGGAGCTTGCGCTTTCCTGGCGCCTGCCGTTGCTAAACATCCGTGATGTGCTCTCCTCGACGACGCGGAAGTTTCAACAAAGGATAAATGGATTTCCAGCACTGAAAATCGCTTGCAGTAGCTCTGCTACTAAATTTATTTAAAAATGGGTTGCTCTGTGCAGCTGTCGCGTCCGGTGTAGACACGGTGTCTGTGTGTGAGCAAAGAAAACGATCAGTATAAATATAACGATCAGGCCTGCTAAACATCGCACATCCTGCGATGTGACTATCGCGGATGCGCACATCGCGATATCGATGCTGAAACGATATATCGTGCAGCCCTACACACCAGTGATGTTTTTTTTCTAAGGCATGTTTATAAAAATTACTTTAATGTCCTAACTGAACTATGGCCTAATCCTGGCTTAGTCTAAGCCCTATCTGTGAAACCAGGCCTTTGAGTTTTAAACTAAAGACCTGAGATTATTACAAACAATTCTTATGCAGCAAATGTTATGTGAATGAGAAACCGTCAACATCTTACTCTTTACTCTGGTGTAAAAGGATAACATATTTCAATTTGTGTTTGAGTTTGCCATATAAAGTTTCAAAAGATATTTCATGGTACATACAGACAATCAAACATCCAATTAAATTATAATTTCATACATTTAAAGGTCAGACAATTGTGCACGACAACTCTAAAAAAAAAAAAAAAAATTCTTTAGTTGAACTTTGAATGAATCTGAATACAAAACAGGATTCAGAGTGCTACATTATTTAAAGCAGTTCTCACAGCACTTGAGCATTCAAACATCACAAGTTAGCTTTTAATATTTTGTCTACACACTAAATTTTGTGAGTAACCCAACAAAATCCTACTAAAACCCCATACATGCTTTACCATGGGAACATCTAGACCGAGGCTAAAAAAACAAAAGCTTCTGGAATTAACTACTGTAAAACAATGTTTGAAAACTGAGGTGTACCTTTGGAGATGGTAAGTGCTGGTGACCACTGTGACCTCAGAATATCCAGACAAATGCTGCCATTGCTGTTGATATTTGGGTGATAGATTCTTGTGGTAAATGCAACCTGAGAAAGGAGTGAGACAAAAATATTCCTTAAATTCATCAACAAGATTCCCTGCATTCTACAACAGCATATGACATACAGTCATGATAAGATGAATTATTTGAATATATGGTCGGAGGAAACACACTTATGTCATGACAAAGAAAGTACAGGTTGGTAAAATAAGGATTCAAAGTGACAAATTATTAAGCAGCTCCTGAGAAAAACAAACACTTTAGAAACAGGTGTGGATGTTACTGACCTTTGGCGGTTTGAAGGGGTAATCTGTGGGAAAGTGTATGGTCAAGAAGAACACTCCGCCTTGGTAAGGACTGTCATTCTGTAGGATAAACATGTTTAATTAGCATGAATTATATATAAAAGTATATATATCAATTCAAAAAAACTCAAAATGATCTACATTTACTCAATATTTCAAGACAACAATATCATGCTTCAAGTGATTCATGTAATGTTGCTGTCTACTATAGGAAACAAAAAAAAATAAAAATACTTACTGGTCCCATTATTGTGGCCTGCCAATGAAACACTGAAACAAGAGAAGGAAAAAATGTCAGGGAAAGCCTGTATCAGTCACACCATGTTCATGTCTTTTTAAAACTCAAAGAGATACAATTCTTGTTTGCAAGCTTAGAATCAGTCTTGTCAGAATTAAAAGAGCCCACTGAGGAATACAGTATAAAATATGATGGAAGCAAATTTGGGTACAATTATGTTGTCATATTTCAGTCAAATCTCTGAGGCACTAAGTGGGTCAGATGGTTGTATGAGTCACAGTTTAATAAAGTAGTGACTCTTTTGAGGGATGCTATATATGCTATTTGTCGGTTCAAACAATCCGTCGTCTTGTGGTTGAGCTTCACACTAAATATTGATGAACACCATCTATCACAGGGCACACAGAAAACACCATCAGACAGGAAAAAGCACTTCTGACAGTTTGAAGCCACTGACATTTAGTTCCTTGAAGAGCTGAAATACGGCAATAATAATTGTTAAAAATCATATCTCAGCAGAAACAGTGACAAGTTGTTAGTTGTAATTAGCTGTTACACCACAACATACCAGCATTTCTCCTCAAACTTAAAATACATACTTATAGAGGTCTCTACTATAATTTAACATATATATACACATATACACACACACACACACACACATACATATATATATATTTTTTTTTTTTTTAGGGCTGTCAATCGATTAAAATATTTAATCGCGATTAATCACGACTGTCATGAGTTAACTCACGATTAATCAATTTAAATCACACTTTTTATCTGTTCTAAATGTACCTTAGATTAATACTTTTCAAGTTTTTAATACTCTAATTGACATGGGCATGGACAAATATGGATGCTTTATGCAATATATGTTTATTATTAGTGAAACCATAGTTAATCTAGAGCATGAAGACTGGACATGTTTCAAAGGTCATAGATGTTTTTCAAAGAACTTGTTCATGTCTATTACACACATGAAAAAAGAACATAGAAATACCAGGTTCCCATTACTTCTCTTTATTTGCACTGAGCAACTGACTTAGACAAGTCTGTTTACATTTTCACACTACAGGGCAGCTCACTTCTTCTGAACACACTAAATGTACATTTATTTTTTATTATTACATTTGTTTGTCTCTCTGTGTATTTTGATGCAGCTAAATTCTCAAAACTGTTTTCATTGATATATTTTTTTCATAGATATATTTTCTGTTGTCAGATAACGGAATGTATATGAAATAGTGACTAAAACGTGATCCATTAAGATTACATAACCAGCTCTACCTTCCAAGATGTTAATCTGCACAAAAATCCTGATTTATAATCGAGTCGTCGTCTGATAAAATCAAATTGCCTAAACATAAGATAAAGACAATAGCTGTTCTGTGATTTCGGCTATACTTGCATGTAAAATTAGAGAAGCAACATAATATCGGTTTTAAAGCAGCACTACGTAACCACTCTAGTGGTTAATAAACAGAACTGCACGCATCCCGCGGAAGAACATTCTAACCGGAGCTACTTCTCTAAGTTTATGTCTATGGCGATTCACGCAGGCATGCGTTACTCCGCAGCGGTGACGACCCGACCATGCTACAATAGTCCGAATATAAGCACTTATTATAAGTGTACTGTAGTAATTCGGGATAAGACAAAAACACGGTTTGGAAGATGAATTCATGATGTACTCGCTCATTATATGCATTTTGCAAATTCTGAACACAGAAAAAGTTACATGCTGAACAGAGCAGATGCAGAGAGAGAGAGAGAGAGAGAGAGAGAGAGGTGTGTGCACACAGCGTGAAAGAGAGACCTCGCGCTTGTGCGATGTAAAGTACCGGCTAGTCTCAGAAACTAAATAAGTAACTAACCCTAACCCAAAATCTAAAGAATCTAAAGATTGGTCGCTAGGCTCTTTTTGAAGGAAATTTTTTTTCTTCAATTAAAATAAATAAATAAATAAATAAATAAATAAATTCCCTAAAGGGGTCTGAAAAGTCACAAAATTGGCAACACTGACGGCATCTCCATCCATTTCTCCAACCACGGGTTAGGCCACGGCTCAACAGAAAATGCGCGCTGCGTTAATCAAATTAGCGACGTTAAAATGAATTTGCGCTAACTTTGACAGCCCTAATATATATATATTTTATATATACACACACATATAAAAAAGGGATGTGCGGGTCTAGTACGGTACATTTAATACATTTTAAATAAGTTAAAATAAAACTTTTGAAAAAGAATACACATCAAAATATTTAAATATATAAATATTTTTAAAAGCGTATCTGGGCGGAAACTACATTTTTACCTCAGATCTCACATGCGATTTCTTTTCAGTTGCGGCGAACTCGAAATGACCACCCGAAGAACCAGAAAGGTGTGGGATTATTTAGAATTAGAAGGAAACGGAAAAGTTGTGTGTAAACTGTGTAATGTCAGATTGGCTTACAATAACTCTACTGGAGCGATGCGTAATCATATTCAATACAGGCACGTATGTGTTAGCTTGGAGGCTAGCTGAAGCCAGCAAATATCAATCATGTCATAACATTACACTACAACCCTTATGCAGGACACCGGCCCTCCAGGACCGAGTTTGGACAGCCCTGCTCTAAACGAAGACCCACTTCGGTGGTGGTGCGGGATTTCCAGGCTCTTTTCGAAACTGTCTGCTTGCTTGTAGTTATCTCTCTGTGTGCCTGTGACTTCAGTTCCTGCCGAGCGTGTTTTTTTTTTTTTTTTTCAAGTGCAGAATCGCCTCTAGTCCCGTCTTTCACCAGACCACGTTAACGTTAAATTCACTGCACAAATGCGCACGGTCTGAGTAAGTAAAACTAGAATTGTTTTGTTTTTAGATAATATAGTCAACATGAAGTACATTTATAAAAGCCGTTTTAATGCTATACCTTAAACTTTCCTATTGTTTTTGACTTGTGTTTTAATATGTTGGTTAACATTATATGAAAATGAAGAATTCTGTCAGTCTATTGATTGATTTTCCATTTCTGCATTGCTCCAGCCGATCTGAATAAATAAACCATTCACTGGTTTGTGTTGAGTGTATGCTCTTCCTTTTTTCCTGTTTAACGACCACCTAAAATTAAATGATAACGCGAGGCAAGCATACGGCATAATCGTGACCATTTTTAGCAGAATTCATTTAGGGATTTGACAGTGTGATTCAAAGATTAAGTATTTCAAGTGTAGGCTGTTATATAGACACATGCAGTTTTTTTCTTTTGCCATTTTTTGGGGGTTTCTAGCTTTTAGACTAGTCGGATACAAAACTTCCACTTAAACGACAGTCAAATTAGTCGTAGCGCACATCCCTTATATATATATATATATATATGTGTGTGTGTGTGTGTGTGTGTGTGTGTGTGTGTAACAACTATATATGGTTGATAAGGAAGATCTGAAAAATAAGGGACGTGACATCACCCCAGAAGAGAATTTGTTCTGGCAAACAACTATAAAAATGTTCTTTTTCCAAACATGCTAGTTTATGTTATTGCATTGGACTAAAAGGTACTGAAACCCCTTGCCAAAAATTTAATTAAAAAAAAATTGCTAATTTGTACTTTTGGGGGGGATTCTAACCCACCTCATTACACTCATGGTGCTCCTGGTCAAAAATGACCAGCCAATATAAAATTGCTTATAAATTTGTTATGCTATATTCAGTGGTGTATTGTAACAAAGTAATAATAATTCATTACAGTACTTAAGTATTTTTTGGGAGCATCTGTACTTTACTTGAGTTTTTATATTTCAGCCAACTTTTACTCCACTACATTTCCTAATTAAAATGTATACTTTTACTCCGATACATTTCCCCGAAGCATATTCGTTACTTAGTATAAAACAGTCAGAAGAATACAGACCGCAAGCAAGCAGGTTGGACGAATCAGTGGTCTGGCGTTTGAAAGTTAGACTCCTAAAAACACCTTTGCTCATGTGCAAACAAGTGCTCACACAACCGCGGATGATTCATTTTCCACTCAAGTCGAGTCTGGGGTGTCCAATACAGCATTGTCTGCGATAATATGGCAAGTGGTGTAATGATGTGCGATCTGACATTTTCCAAGTAGGCTATATCACCAAATCTCACACACGTTGATTTATAAGTCTATTACCACTAAAAATTACAGGCATTAAATTGTAGACGGCAAAAATGCTTCTGTATTCTTTTTATATAATTTAATATAGTTAACTTCTACATCAATATCACAAAAAGAGTACCGTTTTTCTGCAGATATAAGCATGAACACATTTAATAATCATTTTATACAAGTTCAGTAAAGCAATAAGTGACTTACATTTTAGACATATTATTGCTTGTTTTTGCTCAATTTTGCCAACGAAAATAGTTCCAAACAAAGATCACAGCACTGTTTTGAGTCTCTGAGCAATGGATGGTGTTTACTTATTGAATGAATCAGCTTTTTGAACGAATCGGTTGAACAAATGATTCAGTGGTCCACTCATTAACAGTCAAATGCTTTGTTTCTGAATGAATCAGTCATTTCATGTTTTAAATTATTTCAAATATCAGTATTCAACGTTTTATGTTAAAAACAAAACATTAGGCATATTTATGCATCTGTAACTGCATTTTAAATGCATCCATGTCCCCTCCGAGACACATAAACTGTGTAAATACATCTAAATGCTATTACAGATGAAGATTCCAGAAATGTTTTATGTTGGAATGAAAGACACTAAGTACTGGATGCATTTACTCGTACTTTTACTTTCAATACTTAAGTACAAAAAGTATTTGTTTAAATCTTAAACATACTTAAGTACAATAAATATCACATATTTTAAGACTTTTACTCAAGTAATATTCTAAACGGTGACTTCAACTTCTACCAAAGTCATTTTTTGGTAAGATATCTGTACTTTTACTTGAGTATGGCTTTCAGGTACTTTATACACCACTGGCTATATTACAGTATTGTCAAAAGACCCGGGACTTCGGTAGCAAGTCGGTGCTAAAAAAATGAAAACGTCACGGTACCAGGTTTTTTTAAGTACCGGTGGTACGGAGTACCCGGTCAACCCGGTTCTTGACGTGTACGGCCCTATGATTTCCGCGATGCAGAAAACGCGGACGGAATCCTGGAATCCAGTTACAAAAACGGAATTTACAGTTTAACACAGAATGTCACGGAATTTGTCAAAGTTTGGATGAATTAATCGAAAGTAGGTCATTATACTTAATTCAAATCACCATATGGACTAGAATCTGTAAATATTAAGCTGCAAAAGTCGATTCAAATATGAATCCTGCATGTTCTGCGAGTCTCTGTGTGAATGAATGAATGGCAGAGACACACGGTTTTGTTTACTACATACACTGAAGCGCGTTTGACGCTCGCAGTGATTTCAGCATCTGCCGTCTCGAGGACATAAACACATGAACATCATCTCCAGAACTGCTCTGAGTCTCACTTCACGAGCATTTTCCCATTTCATTTGAGTAAAACCAGCGTCAATTTAAAGGTATTCACAGCAACCCATCAAAATAAAAGTTTGTTTTTACTTAAAGTCATTGTGCCAGAAATATATTACTATTATTTAGTAGAATGCATGTGATACTACTATTTCTGTTGAAAAAAAAAATTAATAAAACTTTGAGAAATAATCTCACAATATTTCTTCCATGTTTTAATTTTAATAGTAAATCCCCTTTATTTACCAAAAAATAAAATTTTAAATTTCATTAAAAGACAAATTAAATTTGGGTGAAACTTGTTTACTGTTTTCCATACTTTTATTACTTGCGGAAAAACTTGAAACACAATTTTAAATAAGTATAAAGAATGGCATTGAATTTTGTACATTTTATTTTTGTTTGACTATTAATAATAAGTGTGTTTTTTAATTAGCATGTTTTTGTGTTTTGCTTTGGTACCGAAATTGGTACAGAGAACCATGGATTTTCACTGGTAT
>CM077247.1:18345586-18350586 GCA_039654775.1 Spinibarbus caldwelli | reverse complement strand
ACACAAAACTACATGCAATTTGCTTTAGAAGTTCAAGGTTATTTTAAAAGCGCACATTTGTCAACTACCCATATACTCTCCATGTTCCTGAAATTCTGTTACTATAGTGTTGATGTGTTTTAGGGCTGAGAATCTGGTTTCAAGACAGCCTTTACCATCCATCATAACAGCCTCTGCACATGCATGGCTTCTCACACCCGCTTTTTACAATGCCTTTTTATGGTTTTTAACCCATTTTTTGGCATTCTGCTGCTTGAAATTGATGAAGTGGACTAACTCCTCCAGATCCAGATGAGTTGATTGGTTTTTGGTTTGTTTGGGAGTAAATGAGACTAATGGCGTGTTTCTTTCCTGTAGGCTCCCGGGACAAGCTCTGCTTGACCAAAATCAGCCCATGGGACTTTTTAAAGACATTCCAAAATGTTTATTTTTACCAATGTGTAACATGTTTACTATGGTTTCACTCCAGGGAATACAATATTTTAATAAGAAACTGTAAAAAAATGAAATAACAATGTAATGAAGCACTTTATATTGGAGCGCTGCATATTTTAAAAAGCCTGATGCATTTTTCGTAGTGATGTCCTTTTTATAAGACTAAAAAAACCCAGTTGCCATCTAGTGAAACACAATATTAATAATGTCTAGAATCACTGTTTTTATTGTCAATTTTTCATAACAAACCTTTTCTTAATTGGTTTTCTTTGCGTTTATGAGAAACCCACATACTGCAGTGCAGCACTTGTTCTTTTTGTTTCATTTAATTCAAACAATGAAGCATCTACGCATTTTATTTCTTAATTTTCAAAAAAGAAAAAAAAAAAATAATGCTCGGTTGTGTTATTTTACTAAAATAACGTTACCATGCCTGAAAATGAGGGCCTTGTCCTTGCATTTCACTTGTGTGTAAAAAGGTTGGTTGGTTGGTTTCCCTCCAATGGTGGTGATTTTAGTTTGTTTCTGAGTTGCGATAAAACTGTAAAAATCAAATTTCCTGCTGTGACTGTTAGTGCTGAAAGAAACTGGGTCTGGTTACCTTAAACTGGCAGGAAGACATTAATGGTTTCTGACTACAATCCACAGTTGCTGTAACTGAGAATGACTGACATTACAACAAAAAGCACATCCAAACAACAAATAAAACAGACAATAACTGTGCAGTTACACTACAAGACGTTTGGAATCATTAGAATATATTTGTGTTTTGAAAGAAGTCTCTTATGCTCACCAAGGATCATGTGACACTGAAGACTGGAGTAAACAAATTTACTGGATCAAAAATATAGTTAAAACAGTAATATTGTGATTTATTACAATTTAAAATAACTGTTTTCTATTTGAATATTTTTAAGAATGTAATTTATTAATGTGATGTCAAAGCTGAATTTTCAGCATCATACTCCAGTCTTCAGTGTCACATGATCCTTCAGAAACCATTCTAATCTGCTGATTTGATACTCAAGAAAGTAAAATTATTTTTTATCAATGTTGAAAACAGCTATGCTGCTTTGTTTGATTTGTTTGTGGAAACCATGACACATTTTTTTCAAGCTTCTTGATTGATGAATAGAAAATTCAAAACAAAAGCATTTATTCATTTTTTTCTCTTTATTTTTTCTTACCCAAACCTTTTGTATCATGGTTTCCACAAAAATATAAAGCAGGAAAAACTGTATTCAACATTAACAGTAAGTTTCTTTAGCATCAAATCAGCATATTAGAATGATTTCTGAAGGATCATGTGACACTGAAGACTGAAGTAATTCTGAAGAATTTCAGCTCTGCATCTCAGGAATAAATTACATTTTAAAATGTATTAAAACTTTAGTAATATTTTACAGTATTACTGTTTTTAATGTTTTTTTTTTATCAAATAAATGCAGCCTTGGTGAGCATAAGAGATTATTTCCAAAAATGTAAAACTAATAATTCCAAACATTTGATGTGTACCTAAAAATGGTTTGTTGGCTTCAGAGCTAATTCAAAACAGTTCATCCTTCAGAGAAACACAAGGCTACTCCTATTCATAAATCAGCAGCGGGGCAATTCTGGTGCTGCGACGTGGCTTGAACATTGTCTTTGGTTGTTAAAGTAATATGACTTTGCCTCACTCGACAGAAATTGAGTGCATGAGCATCCATGATGTTGATCCACAGCATAAAGCGCTGATCTCTCCTTGGGTGCGATTCTTCATCCAACCTTTAGGGGGGCAAAATGGCGAAATGTTGCCTTTTCTTTTTGGCAGATATGTACTAATGTTAACTTTTACGTAGTTGTCTTTACAGCACATTTGTTCTCTTTCGCTTTGATTCTTTGCAACCAATGGAGAGTTTGGTCTTTAAGCTAGTCTAGGGGAGTCTGACTTTAATATCCGCATCAAACTTAAGTCTTCCTACTCATGCAAAGTATCTTGAAAGGAAACATTGTTTTATTTTCTGCTAGACAGTGCAGTGAGAGAGGAGAGTCACATGAAACTTGCATTTTGCCTTAACCAACTGAGTGAATGTCGCCCCCTGCTGGATAACATAGACTAGTTGAGTGCAGAACAGAAACAGCTCATAAGCCTTAAATAAATCTAACCATTCACAGTAATTTAACTAACCCATCCAATGCCACAATGTGTAAAATGCGGCAGAGGAGAATATATATATATATATATATATATATATATATATATATATATATATATTTATTTATTTACGCACAGAGGAATCTGCAGTCTATTGGTTTTTGTTTTCTAACAAATGTCAGATTTAGCAAAAATGTTTGTGATGTGTACAGTTTTTGTATGGATGTTTTGAACGTCATGTTACATATTGATAAATATTGACTGAGGAATAGAGGTTTTTCTTTATTATTTTTATTCCATGTTTTCGTGTCTTGCATTGGAGGGAAATGTTGTGAATTGTCTTAACATGAGGAAATTTTTTGGGAGGGTTCAGAAATGAACACAGTGTACCTATGAGATATTAAGAGCATGAATTAAGAAAAAAAAATCTTAAGAGATTTAACATTTGCCACACAAAACTTATGCTGAAAGCATGTTAAATATTGCACTAAGATGGCATACATTAAACAGAGATGAATTAATGATAGCTGTAAAACATTTATAGTTAAAATTGTCTTATAGCGCATTCAATATAGAGATGTTTCATAAATGTTTAAAGAAAATCTTCTCTGTCAACAAAACTGTCTTTTAAATGCTTGACGTTGCAGTTTCTGGTTACGCAACCCACAGTTTTATCAGGTAACATAAACTTGATGACTGAACAAGTAGGTTGTGTTTAAAGATTAATGGTGGAACTTGCCTTTTAGGGTGAATCTCACAAAAACATCACTCCAAAATCAAAATCAAAATGCATAAAGAAAATTAGAACCATTAAGGTTATTTGTAATTGTGACATTATTTTCATGAAAACTTGAAGGGAAATGTGCTTATTTTCATTACTGTAATGCATCTTGATGTTTTAATTTTTATTTTTCCCCCTAACTATAGCATTATTATTTTTTTTTTGTGTAATTTAACAATATTTATGTAATTTAACATCTTAAAAGTTAAATATAATTTAAAATTATACATATATATATATATATATATATTACACACAGTACATATACAGTACAATACAGTAATGATGATTGAGCTTTTTTTTCTTTACAATAATGTCAACAATGCAAAAAAATCTAAAAGGTTTTGATTATGCAAAAAAAAAAAAAAAAAAAATGTTTTGTGAGATACATCTTTTGATGCTGAACTAAGATCAGCTAAGATCAGTTTTTTGGACTCAAAGTGATTGAATTTAGGGATTTGGACCGGAAAACTGACCTTACAATGGGCATTTACTGCCTGAGAAGTTTTTTTTTTTTTTTTTTTTTTTTTAAATGGACTCCTGTGTCATATTCACTGGAACAGGATCTTTTTGGCCTCAGACATCGGCTTTGGCTCACAACTCCACTTTATATTGCCAAATGTGCACAAAAGGAAACGTAAGAAGTGCACGAACTCTCTCTTATGCTACCTGGTTGAAAACCGGTTGGCTATTGTTTTTGTTCACAGCCTTTTTCTTCTTTCTCTAAATCACTGAAAGCATCTCAGTAACAGCTGTGACTTCTCTAGTCCTGTCAGTGTGTATTAGAAAGAGACAGATGAGCTGTGCTTAGAAGCAAGCTAGTAAACCCATAACCACTGTACACACACGCACACACACACACACATATGACCTGCATGCTCCTGACCTGGGATTTTCTAACTCTTTAAAACAATGAGCCATTTTTGTAGGAACGTGAACTGTTTGGCATTAGAATACATGTGACTTAACACTGATAGAACAATAGCTTTATTATGCGACAAGCCACTGTTTTTATTTTTTTTTTTTCGAGATGAGATTGTGAGTCTATTTCTCTTCATTTTGGGAAACTGTGCTTCTGTTCGTGTCACACGGGGGAATAGGCCGATTCTGTTATCGGATACAGTCATGGATAGGCAATACATCAGTTTCCTCCTCTGGTGTGATATTAGTTATTAGCTTTTACCCGCAGTAAAGTTGTTTGTAACATTGAACTAAGTTTTTGTTGATTTGTTTGATTTTTTATATTTATGATTTCATATGTATCCTGTTTTTTAAAGTAATAAAATGGGGAAAAAAAGGACAGTGTTTCTTCAGATGTGTCAGATGTTAAAACAGACTTCACCCTGGATTTTCTCCAATATGAAGACAAATTGAAGTGAAAAGTTTATTATGTTCATGTTTTTGGCATAATATCATATTAGTCTATGTGCACGAGGCTGATAATACAGGCATGCATGTGATATATACAGTAGAAGTGCAGTAGAAAATCTTTAAAAACTTGAAAAAACATACAATAAAAGCCTTAAATTTAAAAACAAATATTTGCTGAAAGGATTACATGTACACTACCATTCAAAAGCTTGTGGCTGATAAGTTTTCTGAATTTTTTTTTTATCTCAGCAAAGCTGCATTTGATCGAAAATACTGTGA